>APFE030759904.1:60118-137032 GCA_000404065.3 Pinus taeda | reverse complement strand
ATTTCTTTCTCTATTCTACAACATAAATTGAAAACATGGCATGATCCAGATTAGACTGTTGGGTCATCCATCAACACTTTAATGGGCATGAAGGCATGTACACACCTTGTCTTTTCTTGCAAATATGGAACCTTTGTAGCAGCAAAGTAGAGCATATTTGGCACTTGAATTTGCCAATCATGAAATATGAAACCTATTGGTATAGGTATCCAACACTCCCAAGAATGAAAAGGTTTGAAATTATCAGACAACTTCTTCAGTTTTATCTCATTCTTTCCAATCTTTATTGAAAATTTTGTTCATTTAACAATGCATTGTGATCAGTCTATTAGGTTTAATATAACTTTCAACATTGGTACTAAAACTTATTCTATATTAGGGCTATTCGATTTTGTTTATATTCTCTTCATTTCATAGTAATATGCATAATATGCATAATTTTTGGCAATTTTTTATTTCTTATATATTTCTAAACCTTTCAAACTTGTTTGAAAATCCTAAACCTTTCTAAATCTCCCTCATCCATAACATTTTCAAGCCTAGAAACCATGATTGCAAATTTTGGAGGAGAGACCTTGGCCAAATTTGGGAGGATGAACATTCTATTGTACAACAATTTGGATCCCCTTTACATGAATGTTTTTATGACTTGTTCCATCTTGTTTATATCCAAGATATGAATAACAAGGGTTAAAGAGAAACAATCAAAGTAGAACAGGTCATAAAAATCAGAGGACAAAAAAATCAAAGTGGAACAATTGGTTTCTTATTCTCTGACATCTTCTAGAATGCCATTTGGAAATCAAGAATTTGAATGTTTCCAAACCTTTTCAATTGACCCATATCAGACCATCTCATCTTTTAGATCGCGGGAGAATACTTGGGCGCTTAATCATTTTTGGCACATCTTATTTTGAGAGGCTAATAGGTTGTAGACTTATAAATGGCTTCCATTTGATCCATTCATTTAGTAGATAGAATTAAGAGTTATCTTTGTTTGGCTCTCCTCCGAAAAGAAAATTGTCATGGATCTTCTTCACAGTGCTAGTTTCGAGGAGGCTATCCACTCACAGTAGGACAATATCCTCTACATACATAGGTTCAATGCCATTCTTGACATTAAAAGTGATATTAAAGCTCACAATTATTTTTATATTTTGTCTAAATCTCTTCCCAGAGCTTGTGCCATAGTTTAGGATATTATGTAGACTTGGGACAAAGGAAAATTTTCATTTAAGGCTACTTAGGCTTCAAAAGATAAAGGATTCCATTTACTAAATTGCAATCCAGAAGAAGGAAATAAACACTTAGCCTAACCCATCTATACCTGATTGATGGTGAAATTTGTTGGAGTAATAAACTTGAATAAATAAATGTTAGTAATAAACTCTTGTTTAAATGTTGTTTGGAACAGTCTTGTGCAGTCATACAGAAGTCTGTATATTTGTATAGACAATAATGTATGGATCCATACAACAATGGTGTCCATTCACTGTATAGTTTGTATAGTAGGGTAGTATAGCAAGAACTCTTGTTTTTTTCTTTTTTGTAGTTGTACCTCTCCAATAACCTGTAAAAGCTCAAGTTCGAGGTGATTTTGGTAACTGTGTAGTGTTGTTTGTTGGGTAGCATGTGGAGGTTTCCTTATAATTTTTTTGAAGGAATGAAAATATGATTTGAAGGAGTAATTACTACATGTGTGAGGAGAAGTTTGGCTAGTTGCAAGGGATGTCATTTTTGTGTTTATTATAGCTTTCTTGCTTTTAACCTCATTGAGAGATTCAATAGCCAAGTTGGCTTGGTGTTTAATATCCTTGTCAACAACCTTGCAAATCCCAATTTTATGGTTGGGAATTTGGGAAAATATGGTATTTAAATCTATGCATGTTGCCACTACAAGAAATATGGAAAAATTTATTTCTAAGCTTCTTTGTTCCTAGAAATTTTTCACAGTAAATCTAATAAAAGTGCTTTTCTCTTGGCATTTTCATTACTCAAGAAGATTGTGGGAAGAAGCTGATTTTTGGGAGGAACAATGGAAAAAACAAATCTATGTTGTTAACATTCTTGAAAGTAGAACTTGAAAAAACGAAATCAGGGAAAAAATCCTAAACAACAGTCAAACCACCTCCCTCCCCTTGTTAAAAAAGAAAAAGGAAAAAAATAGAAAAACCCTAAAGACAATGGCTAGTTATTATTCAACTCTAAATACTTAACGTAAGAAAAGAAAAATGGAAAAAAGAGTGTAGAAGTACCTTTGAGGGTCAAAAAACTTTGTAACAATCCTTTGTAACTGGTATGAAATCTGCTAAGTTAAAAACTATACTCTTTTGATGCCTAAGTTTACCTAAATGTATTGTTGGATGCCTAATCAATGTTGTTGGGGGACCTAGATGTAATAATGTGAGGTCCTTTCATTTATTTCACACAAGAAAGTTGGCCAATAGAAGAGAAATCATATAAGTGCATAGTAGAGGTAAAAATGACCAAAATTATGTTGGATGAGGGTTTTTATAGGCCTTTCAGATGAGGGTTAACTCAATCAATATGAGTTGGACTTTGTCAAGAAAGTCATACATGAAATTTTTGGTCAAACTTATGTTGAGCAAGTTAAACGTAGTCAAACAAGGGATTTTGATTCATACGACCCAGAGAAAACCATTTCACTGGCCACGCATTTCAAACTCAAAAACATTATTGTTTTAAGTAACGATCCTAGTACACTTGGCATCTACTAATAACAATATTAAGTAAACCCATAAGTAAAAACATTTCATTCAATCATCTAATTCAAAACAACAGATACCTATGAAGTATTCTACATAATTATGGAGTCTATAAATTCAGGATGACAAGGACAATCTCGAACAGAATATCACATCACTCTATAATTAAAGGAAATACAACATCAACTAATCAGTGTTATCGTAACTAGACTAGAATTGGTGGAATAGGCTGGTTTGACCGCTTTGATGCCTGAAACTATTCAGTAGGTGGCACAAAATTGGAAAAGGTTGGTTTGGTACCAAACTGGGTTTTTGTCACCAAACCTGAATGCAACCAAGGACCCTCAGAATGCAAATAAAAAACAAAATAATGAGTGGGGAAGTCAGATACGTTGTTTACTTAAATTTTTAATTGTTTTAGGATGTTTGAGGGTGGTTTCAATCTCATTGGATCTAATTTATTAAAACTTTCAGTGACCTGACCAATGTCCACATACCTTACATTGTCCATAGGCTTATTAATCGCTTCACATCTATCTTCTACAATCTCATACAGATCTCCTAAGGTTCCATTGATCCTTTTTGTTAGCAATGTTGAGGTCCCCACATTTAATGAGCTCACATCATTCGTTGAGCTCCCTGATTGATGTAAAGTTGATGAGCTTTCATCAATAGATAAGGAATTGCAAATGTGACTTGAGAAAGAGGCAACAGAAATATAATTAGTTTCTTGAGTACACATTGTAAAGGCAATGGAGGAGGTACATGTTGGGCTAGAGGTAGTGGATGCAACACTGGAAGCTACAACAATTCCTATTAAAGTTTGAGCTAACGAAGATTGTTGTGAGGAATTTTTGCATCGAATGTACACTCATGGTTTCTGGAGATATCAGGAGTTGTGCAATGATTTGTCCCAGTAGTGGAAACAAAAGATGATTTACTCTTTGTGGGCTAGTTCATATTTTAAGCATATAATATTTTTGAAGAATATTTTTTAAGCATATAATATTTAAAGAATATAAGCACATAAGCATATAAGAGGTGGAAGAATGGGAGCCATGACGACAGGTTTAGGGTTTCGATGTTGTGACTGCTTGTAGCCCACATCCTCCATTGCCCGCCTGCACCTGCCCCTGTAAACTTGTGACTTAACCTCTGTTCTCCCCTACATTTTTTGATCCGGGTAACTCTTTGACCGACCCCTGCTGTTGCGGTATACTCCTTTCCTCACAAGTTTTCCTCCGTACCCGTTTACTTACCTTCACCATTTACTGTTAGTGCTTCTGTCCTCTTCTGGTAGCTGTTAGAAACAAATTTCGACAATTATGGATGAGATGGGTGACTTTGTGGATCCTTCATAGGATGTGCCCATATGGACACCCACCAGGACCACCGCTGCTAATTTATTCCCCTTCATGTTTGACCTTACCGATGAAATAGAAGCTCTCCCACCGTTTTCTCGCCCTCGCATCTCGCTAGTTTCTCTCCCTAAATACGTGTCCTCTCCCCCTAAGTTCATCTCTCAACCTCTCTCGCCGCGCTCCCTGGCCCTTATCGACCCTCTGCCTAAACCTATCTACCCTTCTCTTAGAGGTGATACTACCCTTAACCCACCTCCAGCAGTGACTAGCCCCCCTCCTTTAGAAATTCCCCAAGGTTCTGTGGTCCTAGGTCTAGTACCATCTGCTCCTTTGTTCTCTTCGGCCCCCTCTAAGGGACATTATACGGGCATTGGACTAATTTTTGGCATTTTTGCTACTATTCCGCAGCCGGTGACTGAAAACCCTAAGGTTTCTCCTTCTTCGGGACCTTCTCAACCCTCCTCGACTTAGGAAACTTTGGCTGCAGGGGTTTCTGGGGTTTCAAGAAAGAAAAGGGGTCTAAAGCTTCGGGCCAGAGTAGGGACCCTCAATTTTGCAGAAGACATTAAATTATTGGATGCTATGGACATTGCCAAAAAGGTGCTAGTCGGTCAGGTACGCGGTAGACACTACAGTGTGGCGAAATTACAACAATGGGTCTTGGAGGTTTGGGGTGAAAACTTGAAGGATACCCCGAAGGTAAAAACACTAGTCAAAGGATGGTTTGCATTGCATTTTAGCTGTCTGGAACATACCAACTGGGTGCTTTCCATGGTTTGGCACCTTGACCAAGCCCCTATTCTTCTTAGAAGATTGACTCCACTATTTGACCAGGAGCGGGAGAGGGTCGATGCAGGCCCTATATGGGTCCGACTGCTCAAACTACCCTTACATTTTTGGATGGAAGATGTCTTTAAGCGCACTAGGAATTCCCTCGGTCTTTACCTCACTTTTGACAATTCATACCAGACTTCAGGGAAATTGACATATGCCAGGATATTGGTACATCTGGATCTTTCAGAGGGCTTTCTTGAGTACATAGACATCCAATGGAGGAATAATACTAGAAGACAACTACTAGATTATGAGGGCGTACCATTTTGTTTCCAGAGGTGCCATAAGGTAGGGCATCTCTATAAATATTGCCCCCTACTGGGTAAAAAGAAAAATCAGGCCTCAGCATCAGAAAATGCGACCCACCTGCATACTCCTCAGGATGCTCAACTTAGGATACAGGATTCTACAGCTCCATAGAACCCAGTTGCTTCTAAGATCCCGGTTAGTCAACAGAAGAACCCAGTAGAAGAGAATGCAGCACCCCCACAACCAAAAAAGCGAGGGCGGCCTCCCAACCATTCTCAGCTACCTCCTCCTACTCAACCTCAGTCGCCATCTGAAGGCTTGCCCTCATCGAGTATGATTCCTCCCTCCATCCATGTTTCCTCTCGCTGCTCATCTCATATTGATTGCATTTATCAAGCTCTTTTTCTAATCTACATGTCATGAACACATCCCTTGAACATCTAGGATTGGGTATGGATTCTAACCCCTCTTTCATCACTCTGCTCACTTGCCTAATTACATCCAACCCCATCTTCTCACCTGCCCCCTCCTCGACTACTCCCTCTCACCTCCCATCAGCTACTCCTACCTTCCGGGTCCCCCCACCTAAGAGGTACTTGACTCGCTTGAAATAGAAGAGACAAGCCCAAGACCATGTTGGGTTTGATATACTCCACCCTTCCCCTCCCCCTAAACTCCACAGGGGTCGATCTAAATCCCAAGGCACTGCTAAAGATGAGATTGCTTTGGGGGTTCAATCTACCATCCCAGGGACACTTAGAGCCATAGAATCCCAGCCAACCCCCCCTCCCCCCCCCCATGAAGATCTTCTCTTACAAATGTAGAGGGTTGGCTAGGCCAGGCAAAAAACTAGCTCTTCGTCGTTTGCTAAAAAATGTTTCGCTTGATATTATTTTCCTACAAGAAACACTGGGACCTGTATTAGACATCTCACAGTCCCTCCAAAACATGCTTCCTGGTTGGATTTTTATTGGTCTTGATGCACATGGGAGGTCGGGAAGATTATCTTTGGGCTATAACTCCCATACCATAAAGATGCTCAATTGTTGGGGTGGTCTAGGCCATCTTGGAGAAGATATCAGATCTGCTAATCTGGGGATGAATTTTTAGATATATAATGTTTATGGGCCTTGCCAAAACAGACCAACTTTTTGGCAGAACCTCCTGAGTTCTGATTCATTTTTGACTCACCACCTGATCCGTGGTGGGGACCTTAATTTTTCCATCAGACATTCTAAATCCTAGGGACACAAGGCACAACAAGACTCCCTTTTGGATTAATTTCTATCTGAACTGGACGCTCACCATCTGATTGACATCCCCTCTGCAAAGCCCCAAGCAACTTGGAGGAACAACAGGACTAGGGAAGACAGTTTGGCTCGTAGACTTGACTACTTCCTTGTCAAAGAAAAGGTTATGGATTTGGGTTTACATATCAGACACTGGGTAGGTATAAGTGGGATCTCTAATCACCTACCCATTTACTTGGAAATTGATGGAGGGCAAACAAAACCTTAAGGACCCTTCAAGTTTTGTTCTGTCTAGCTCAAGGATGACTCCTATTAAAGAATGGTCACTGGTTTCTGGAAGGCTAAACCCTGGGAGGATAGAAGATATTACTAAAGGATTTATACACAATTTTACAATCCTTAATAGAATGTCCAACTTTGGGCACATAACAAAAGAGTACAAGAGGAACAAACTCTCTGTAGGATTGAATCTGAAATTGCTGCATTTGAAAATGATCTTGGAGGAATATACACCTTAGACTAACATAAGGAAAGGATGATTTCTCATTATGCTGAAAGGGAAAAAATTCTCAAGGATAAGGAAGAAAACTGGCGCCTAAGAAGCAGAGCTATCTAGATGTTTAAAGGGGATGAAAACACAAAATTCTATCACAAATTCACTAATGGAAGAAAGGCGATCAATACCATTTGGTAGCTACAGAATGCGCAGGGGCATATTGTTAATACATTCCCACAACTTACTAAACTTTCCTCCTCTCATTTCAAAAGCACATACAGTGCCCCCAGGGATATCAACTTGGCTGAAATAATCAGGGTTGCATAACTCTTCCCTAGATTTGTGGATCCTGAGGACGGAGGTGAATTAATAAAGGCAATTTCTCTGGAGGAATTGGAATACACCTTAAAGTGGTTCAAAGAGTACAAAAGTTTGGGTCCCCATGGTTGGTCAATTGAATTCTAATTGGCTTTCTTCAACATCATTGGGGAAGACTTGCATAGAATTCTTGAGGACTCAAGAATTAGAGGATATCTTGAAACCTCAATCACCTCTACTTTCATTGCACTCATTCCGAAGAAAGAGAACCCCGACTCATTTGAGGACTTTCATCCCATATCTCTCTGCAACTTTATATATAAGATCATAGCTAAGATCATTGAAAACAGGATGAAACCTATTCTTTCTAATAATATCTCTCCGGAACAATTCGCCTTCCTACAGGACAGACAGATCCATGAAGCTGTAGGTACTGCTCAGGAAGTAATTCATACTCTACACTCATGGCATGGCAAAGGTATGCTTATGAATGTCAATTTATCAAAAGATTTCGACAAGGTAAATTGGCTTTATATTAGAATGTTGTTAACACATTTATGTTTTCCTTACTTATTCATCAAATGGATCATGAGTTGCATTACTAACATCCCTTTCAGTATTCTGGTGAACGGAAGTGCCTCTCCCTTGTTTACTTCTGAAAGGGGATTGAGACAAGGATGTCCTCTCTCACCTTTGCTCTTCCTGCTTGTTATGGAAGGACTCAACAATCTCATCAAAGAAGAGCACTAAAGGGGCAGATTAAAGGGTATAAAGATAACAAAAGGTTGCATCCTGACTCATCTTCTCTTTGTAGATGATATCTTGGTTTTCATCAATGGCAGTATTGGGGACATTAGTATCATCAAAGCAAATATCTCCCTCTTCCAAGCAGCAACAGGTATGATCATAAATGATAGCAAGTCCACATTAATAGCAACTGAATGTACTCTACATGAGATCTATTTTGCTCTGCAACATTTCCATTTCATTCAGTTGCAATTATCTGATGGCTTAAAATATATGGGTTACAAGTTGAAGCCACTTGGATACAAAATTGCTGACTGGACTTGGCTCATCTCCAAGATGGAGAAAAGAATTAATACCTGGTACCTTAAATACCTCTCACGTGCAGGACGGCTCACTCTAATTAAAAGTGTCCCGGAGGCCACTCCTGTATATTGGATGTCCCTGGCTTGGATACCCAGAGGCATTCTCACTAGAGTACAATCCCTCTGTTGTAGATTTCTTTGGCAAGGGAATAAACAAGGTAGGATTTTTGCATGGGTCAGGAGGGAGGCTCTAAACCTACCAAAAAAATGGGGAGGTTGGGGCCTAAAAATTTAGAATATTTCTCATTAGCACTTGCTGCAAAACTTGGTTGGAAATTAGTATCAGCAGATAGCCTTTGGACAAGAGTTACATATGCCAAATATATTGCTCTGATGCACATCATGGATTGGATTAGAAGAACTCACCTAAGTACCTCGGGCATCTCTATTATCTGGAAAGCCTTCCTAAAAGCTTTGAACCCTATCAGAGAGGGCCTCACTTGGAGAATTTGATATGGGCGTACTGTTCGCATCGGCCTCGATCCATGGGTGGGATGTGTGGACATGCACCGCCTACCTATGGATCTCATTCAGCATCTTCAGCAACATAACATTTCTTATATTGCACAAATTGCAAACTCGAAGAACACCTCTTTCCTCCAACAGGCCTAGAAAACTGCTCATCATTTAAACATTCCTCCTATTTGGACACAATACTGAGAGGACTACAATCAAGCCCTCGCAGATGCCCACATCCGTATCCTTGAAGGTGACGATGAGATTATATGGGCTCTTTCAAAAAATGGAAGGTACTCGCCAAAAGAAGGATATTTGACTTTGTCGGCACCAAGAAATCCTCTGATGCTTGTCAACTGGTGGAGACATCTTTGGAAGCTTAAGGATCCTCCCAGAACTAGACTTTTAATGTGGACCATCCTACGGAACAAAATCCCAACTAGTGAAAACCTCCTCAAACGAGCACATTATGGTCCCCATTGGTGTAGCTTTTGCAAGAAGGAAAATGAATCCACTTCCCACCTATTTCTGGAATGTACGGCTATTTGTAACCTGTGGAATATTATCCTCCCTCCCATCACCCCTTCTGAAAATTGGGCTGGCAATACTATTCTTGTGGTCTGGCAGTCCTGGTTCAACACTTCACCATCGCAAAAGCTTTAGTACCTCCCCCTTTTGATTTGCTGGACTATCTAGATTTCCAGAAACCGTATAATTTTTCAGGACACAGCGCCGAACTGGGTTGTACTGGCAGCCAAAGTCAAGGCCGATTTCTCCCTCATTCTAGATGATCCTCCCCCACATAATACCCGCATTCCCACTCTTATTCAAACAAACTATAACAAACCTTGCGCTTACTTCGATGGTGCAGCACAAGAGCAAGGCTGTGGGGGGGGGGGCCTATATTTCATATAAACCATCATCATTTTTATAGCATGATCACAAGTTTCTGAAGATGCACTAACAATTCAGTTGAGCTCCTTGGCACAAAACATCTCATTCATTTCGCTTTGGAGAAAAACTGCAGTGATCTACAATTATTTGGGGACTCAAAAATTATTTGTGACTGGCTGAACAGGAAATCTAGATGTTCTACTTTTGCATTAAATCACTTTTGGAAAAAACTTTGAGATTGATTTCATATTTTGACACTTTTACATGCTCACATATTTACAGGGAGAAGAATGGAGCTGCTGACGGCCTATCCAAAGAAGCTGCGCTCGGGGATCCGGGCATCTGGTTGATTAGAGAGCACCATGGGGTAGCTTTCTACCAATATTATCATCGGCCATTCATGGATCTACAAGTTTAATTCATGATTTTGTTTTGGTTATGTTTTGATCAGGCACATACCTTTTTTTGTATGTATATATTGACACTGAACATGGTAACAGTATGATTATTATATGGTTTACAGTTTTTTGTTTATTATTGTTGCCCCCTGCGTGGATCAAAGGCAAAAATATTGTTTATACATGACATGATCATGCATTGCATATGCACCAGCATCTACAAAATGTAATTTCCTTTTTTAATGAAATTACGATTTTTCCTTAGGGGAAAAAAAAGCATATTAGATTTCATATTAATGAGACATACCTGAAATTTAGATTTTCATTTTTATTTTTTTATTTTAATTTCCCTTATAACTTTGGATTTGATATTGAAATTTTCACCAACTCCTTAATACAATTGGGATGAGATGGTTATAAATAACTATTGACTCCAAAATTGATAAATGATACTTGCTAGATTTGGTTGGACTGGGTACAGGTGCAGGTTCAAACTTGGTTCAAGTCTAGATCCCAAACCCTTTTAGCCAGTTAACTCTCTAAAACTTTCTTTAAAAAAGCTCAGGGAAAAAAACTAAATAACTTGATTTAAAGGCGAAGAAAGGCTACTTTATATTTCCTATATGTTCTAGCCTACTTTAACCCCACTTTATTCTCTATCCTCTAAAATTGAAAAATGTTAATGTTATTTGGATTTATGTATATCTCCTCTTTGAATTGGTAATTTTTGTGTATTTTTCTTTGATTATTTGAGTTTCTAAGTATGTTTATAATATTAAGCATAATTTTATAACTTTCATATTTCCAAAACCTTCCCTTGATCTTCAAATATTTATTTCACATCCTGGTATATTTGGAGTCATTTTAGATTTCTAATACTACCCATTGGATGCCTATGGGGTAAACCATCAGTAACTAAGTTCCCAACCACCTAAATTTTGAGCACACTAATAGAGTTGAACCTGTGATCTCCCCAACTTGGGGAGAGATCTCGTGTTTGGCTTGTGACCACTTGAGCTAACCTTTGGGGCTCAACAAATCCTTATTTACTTGTATGCCCTTTTTTTTGCAACTTATTGATGCCTATTTGTCATTTTAGAGTTCTAGTATTGCCCAGTGGATGCCTATTACTCGATAGTATATTTGCACTGGCTATAAGACATGTGGCATTGGAATGTTTTTTTTTTTAGTATAGAGAGAAGTTTGATCAAACTCCATACTTCAGTGAACAATAACTTGAATCATATGAGGTCATTACATTTAATTTTTTATGTTGGTTCCAACTTAGAAATCCTAAGAGACCTCTCTGGAATGTTGACATTAATATTATCTTTTCTGAACCTAGTTGGTTTATATGGTGCTCACCTTGGCAGTTTAGAGACTATGTTCTGATTCATGTTTGTTCTTTATAGAACAACTTATATAAGATTTTGTATTAGAAAATTCAAAACAATGAGATTGTGATTTGGGAAGTGGAGATTAACATTTCAATCAATTTTAATGGAGATTACATTTCAATCAATTTTTTCAGCAAACTCATATGTACTTACATGCCTTTGTTTTGCAGCTTCATAACGAATCACAGAGGGATCAATGGCCAGTAGGAGCTAATAGAAGAGTTATGGGTTGTAATGGCATGGCTTTGAGTGTTGCAACAGGTTTACTAGTGCTTGTGTGCTAGGAACTGGAGCTCAGATTCTAGCTCTTGTTGATGGTCCATGTACGGAGGGTCTAGGGATGCTAAGATAATTTCATAGAAGGTCTTATCTAACCTGTTGTGCAACTTATATATGGAACCATACCTTGTGCTTTCTTGATTTTTGTGTAAACAAGTGTTTTAATCTTTTATCAAGCATGTCTACTTTGGAACTTTAGTAATGTATTCTTTGGAATCTCTTGTGAACAACATAGATGATTTCAAGAGTTTCTTATATTCAGTGGATTTCTATCGATATATATAATGTTTTTAGACTGAAAAAACAACTAAGAACGTTGTCTTTATTTAATCTAGCCATTGAAGCTTTTTTTTCCTCGGGAAATTCTAGCAAAGAAACCTAAGGAATGCTTTCCCACATCTGTGGATTGTATCCCTAGTAAATCTGACTAGATTGTTGTGACTAACCCGGAGGATTTGAAATGGGCATCTACTGGCATGAAACTAGTCAAATTCCCAACAACATTGGCAACAATCATTTGAGCTAACCCCATAAGCTAGTCAATGAAATTATTTAACAAAGAACTAGAAAATATAAAAGTGTAAAAGGCAACTGAAATTTTGTTAGGAACATCTAAGATGTTGCAAGGCATGGAAAAGTTTTTAAGAAAAAATATCAAAGATATTAACAGGAACCATGAATCTGTGTTACAATGGATTGAGGTGGATATTTCAGTCTTAGACTTGATTATGAGAAGGAATAAGGGAATAGACTAAACTGGCCACCATAAAGGAGTTGTCATAAAAAACATATGTAATACTTTGGGTCTTGATTTAACATTGTGTGTCTTTGTGTCTGTCTCTGTGATCATGTGGTGTGTGCATGCTCCTTTTCATTGTTTCCAGAAATTTGAAAGTGCCATTTTCAAAATCTGTATTGTTTTCAATTTTGTTGTATATAGACAAGTACAAATAATATATATAGATATAGATATATCTTGAATGTCAAAGAATGCAATAACATTTGTCCATATCAATTTGATTGTTTTTCTGAATTTTTGTGGCCTATTGTTTTCTCTTTTGTGGCAAGATATTTCTGAGACATGCTATTGGTTGCAGATTGTATCCAAAGATCTATCTCGTTCCCTCAAAAACCTAGACAATGATAAATCTCCACATTATCACAAAGTTATCAAATTTTATGACATCCTTGCAAAAAAACTTGTAAGACGAGGTCATGCCCTAGATCTTTTTGCTTATGCGTTGACCAAGTTCATAGTGTCACATTTTGTAAGTCCTTTACACTTCATTTCAATTCAAAATGATGCTTGTTCATGATTATGATCTAGTTTTTTGTATGTGTTTTTTCCTCTATTTGATTGTAAATTTGAACATGCTTTTAAACATTGAAACCTTTTTTGTTTTTACAGTATTTGAATATACCATGGTGCATGAATTGAAGTTTCATGTGAATAAATGACATGTTGTTACAATCATAGTTTATTTTTTTTAGAACCTTTCAACGAGGAGAATAACTCTAGATGGGCTTTGAAGGCCGGACTTTTTGGCTCAAAGTTAAATGCCTAGAAACCCCAATAAGCATGGGACCTCAGTAGGGTTTTATGCAAGCTAATGTAGGTAGGAGAACCCTGGTAATAAGCTCTAGAGGGTTCAAGAAATTGGTTCATGAAAGTTTGAGCTTATGACCCTATACGTTGAGGATTGTTTAGTAAAACCCCCCTCAAAGCCGGTGATAAAGATAAGGATCTATAGGTGAATTCACAGAATGCAGCTCATTATGACCATTTATTTTTAAATATCAAAAATCTGTATAAGGCATGTATAGCTACTTTTATATGATAGGTTTTGATTCATTACTTGTGCTTCAACCTTAAAAAACCTACAAGACCTGTAAAGCTACTTTCCTCAAAAAACTTACAAGGCCTGCACACCTATTTTGGTTTGATAGTGTTTGATTTATTTATTTTTTGTAAAATTTTGTAATATTTTGTCACTATTTCCTGGATGCGGGTGTTAACTACAGCAGTTAAGTTGATTAGACAGAGCGACGGCGGACGGGGCGGCCACATGGCCCTCTACAACCTTTCCAGTGCCACACTGAATGGCATTCATGGCACCTCGCAGGAGCCATTTAATGCCTGCACTAGTCGAGGCAAGGCTATTACCCACTTAACCATCGAGTCGGAGAAATTTCCTGTTATTTTGCCCCTGATTCACTGTGTCTTCCCTCCGCATGCGGGAGAGCCGAATGAACGCACTAGCGTTGGTCGCAGATGTTGGCTTGTGAGCTGCATTGATTTGGAAAATGACTTCCACCATTCCCACACCAACCTCTGCAATTCGGCTCACAACCTCCAGCCCTCTGTAATTTCCTCGCATAGTTGTTCTGTCAATTCCTCTTCTGTTCCTACCAACCTTCTCCCTATTCCCTTATCCACCATGGTCTGCCATCGTATGCACAGTCGATGTGGTGGCACGCGAGGTGGAAGCTCTCGTTCCCCTGCTCTGCCCAGCACCAACTCTACTTCCCCTGCCTCCTCTGCCAAAAATCCCCACCAGCACAGTTTCCCAGGCCGGTACCTAGATACAAGAAGTGGCAGAGGAAAAGTCGGCCTCCATAGCTCAAGCCATGAAGCTGTTGTTGTTCGCATGGAAACCTTTCCCCTGCCTCCGCATCTTGCTCCTCACTCCATGCAGTTTCGGTTTTGCAGCTCTTTGAACCACCCGGTTATAGTCACTATTGTCTCAATTACCATTACAGAAGAGACCAAGCAGCATGTTCCCCTGGATAATTCGACAGAGGAGGCGAACAATGCTGGCCCGAGCAGTAGGAATAGGGGCAACAATGACGAGCATGAAGCTGATGAAAGTAGGAATAGAAGGCATGGCAAAGCCATTGCTGGCAGCCAGCGTGTTGAGACGGGCGTTCACAGTTACACGCAAGCCTCGGATAGCCATCTGGGTGACACATCAGGCCCACATGTTGAGGCTTGCAGCATGGAGGAAGGCCATCAGACGCTGGGACATGGCGAGTCAGACAACCCAGATGACTGGGTGTGTCCAATTGTGGAGGAGCCCGCTCCGGAAGACTAAGCGTCGCGTGTCATGCCTGCTAGGTGGAATTTCTGTCTAGTTCTTGGTTTAACTTTTGTCCAGTCTTATGTGTCCTCAGGTTAAACTGTTGATCTGTTGGTCTAGTCAGGATAAACTGTTGGTCTTGGTAATGATTGTTTAAATTTTCCACCCCTGTGTGGGTTAATTTTTGGATATATTTTGGACATATCTTTGGACCGGTTTCCCCTCTTTCGGGGCAATCACAGACAACTATCATGGATGCATGTTGATTGAGGCTGGGTTCCTTTGTGGCCAAGAATCACTGTAACTACCTTTTTTGTATCATATTAATAGATTAACCTTACTTAGAAAAAAAAAAATTGTCACTATTCAGTGGATTTAGAATATGATCCAATCGTCTCCAAGAGCTAGATTCCAACTCTGCAACAACTTTAAGACATTCCATTCTAATAAATTTGAACTAACCCCCCAAAAAAAACCTAATAACCTAGTGAACTAAACCCCAAATTTTTTGCTTTCTATTTAGAAAAGAATGCTACCGTGAGTGATCATAAAACAAGTCCAAGAAAATAAGCATATTCTTGAGTAATAAATTTGAAGTAGATGCCAAGGATTTTCTTAAAGAAGTAATCTTTATGAAATAGAAACTCATCAAATAAAGTACACATCATATTTCATTCTGAATAACAGAGAATTGTTAAATAATAATTTACTCAAGTCTAAAACATATCTTACCAGGAGAAATATAACCATAGGAGATAGCAAGGATAGTCATTGACTTGGGATATGGAATGTTGATCATCTTGACTAGTCCAAAATCTCCCACATGAGCTTCAAAATGTTCATGAAGTATAATATTATTGGGCGTTATATCTCAGTGAATATTTCATGGTATGTGATCATGATGTAAGTATGATAGCCCCTATGTTGATCCTAGGGAAATTTTGTAATGAGCATCCCAATCAAATATAAATTAACTTCTATGAAGTAGCTCACCTAAGCTTCTATTTGGTATATACTCATAGAAAAGAAGCTTTGATCCATTATCATAGCAGAAACCATAGAGCTTCACGATATTAAAATGCCTTATTTCACCAAGAGTGGATATCTCATAATTGAATCTCTTTCCATTCCTTCTAGTTGAGACACCGTATGTGTGACAACAATAAGTTCTCTTAATGCGAGGTGACCTTATAAATTGTTCCACATGCTCCTCTTCCAGTGACAGTTGTCTATGAGAAATTATTTGTGGCTTCTACTATATCTTGGAAAGTGAAGCTATGTATTGGGAAAAAATAAACCATTGACTTGACGGATTATTGGTCTTTAGGAGGAATAAGCATACATCAAAAAATAGGTAATGACCACCATTATAATCAATGAAGACCCCCCAAACACTTCAGCGATTATGGTCACAATCTTCGATGTTTTGGGTCTCCGCCTCCTGCCAAAAATGGGGAAAGGTGAATTTCCCTACACTTAAGGGTTGACATGCATCTGGCATTGGTCATCCACAAAGCCCCTAATTTTCAATGAAACAACCAACATACATGTCGTGAAAAATCATTATGTTAGGAAGAGGCCCAGTAAGTTTATTGTATGAAACATTACATGCCATCAAACTCTAAATATTTGCAAATGAAGGAGAAAGTTCGCCAATAAATTGATAATTTGAGATAGATGGATTCTAACAAACTCAAGTTGCCTAGTTAAGATGGTAATAATCCTGAAATCCTATTCCAACTCAGATTTAGAGTAATCTGCAAGCCTTTAAGTTGACCAAGTTCTAATGGGATAGGTCCTGAAAAGTTGTTCCCACCCAGTTGCAGTTTTGTGAAACAAGAAATCCTTCCAAGAATACCAGGTATTTGTCCTGACAGATTGTTATCCTAATGCTTTTTTGATTCTAAAAAAGTGAGATTGCCTAGCTCATTTAGGACACTGCTAGTAAAAGCATTCATGCTAATGTCAAGTCGTGCAAGGTTTAACAAATTGGAAAGTTGCATAGGAATGATTCCTATAAGATTATTTGATGAGATATTTAAACTTATCATTTCCAAAATATTTCCAAGTTTATGAGGGTGGAAACCCAACAAATAAATATCAAAAAAGGGATGCTTCTCTAGACTTTCCAAGTTCTTGACTTTTGGTGGAATCAATCCACTAAACTTTTTATGTTCTAATTCAAGAGCAATCAAACTAACAAGTTATAGACTATGCACCAGTAAGATAATTGTTATAGACAAAAATATCCTCGAAAGATGAGAGATTACCAAGTTATTGTGGCATATTTCCAACAATGTGATTATTAGACAATTCAAGTTTTCTCAAGGATGAAAACTTGCATAACTGCAGAGGGATTTGACCTTGTAGACTATTGCGACTCACATTAAGAATATGTAGATACAATTAGTCCCCAAGCTCAGGCGGTATTTTACCTGATAGGATGTTTTTTGAAACATTAAGAACTCTCAGAGAAGTCAAATTTGAAATTGCGAGAGACAATCTTCCTATCCAATGCATGCCACTGAGATCAAGTGACATACTCTAGGATCACTAGTATTGTTTATACACTTTACACCCTCCCAATTATAAGGATTCTTATTAGTGGACATCTAACTTTTAAATTTACCAAACTGATCGTGAATATTTCTCTTAAACTCAAGGAGACATTGCCCTGCTTCATTAAGCGCATCAAGTTGAACCACCAAAAGGGTAACCACAAGTACCGTCAATGAAAAGCTCTATGATTTTTTAGGTACCCCCATGTTGTGTGACTAATGGTTGTATTAAAGGTAGCCTCTGTGTGTGTCAGAATGTTTAGGAAGAGTTATACATACTTTAAAAATGGCCATAATTTTACGGAGTGAAAAGCAATGTGGGTAAATCCCATGAAAATAGTACAACCACCCAAAAATTTAAATAAATCATAAAGTGGGCATACACCCGAATTAGGCCATTTGGCTTTGTTATGCAAACATTGGCTAGGGTGGTTTATACCATTGCAGCTCTAGCTATCTATTCACTATTGTTGTGTTGTTGGCTCTATTATGTATTTCTTTATGTCTGTTTGAGGCATTAGTTTCTTATTTTTGAAGTTTTACATGATATCAAAGCCAATGTGAGTTTAATCTCTTTCTCAATGGACATTCGTGGATTGCATTTGCGGGTCATGCCTGTGCCCGTGGAAATCACCATCAAGAAGGTCATCATTCTAGCTTGTGATAGCATGAGAGAGATAGTAAGTGAATGGAGAATACATATTTGTCCCCATAATTGTGTTCAGGCATAGACATGGTGAGCAAAGTGCAATGTAAAACTAAATAAATAATTTTGGGGCTTTCTTGGGTTGCTAACTATGCATTCTAATTTTGTTAGTGGTAATAAAAATGCTTGTGTGGTGATTTCAAAATTGCGTATAATGCATGTAAACAGTTGTTGATAGGTAAATTTTGACTCTTTTTGATTTGTTGTAAGGTTGCAGCATGGTACATAGTGCATGGTTTGTGTTGCTAGTTGCAAGAATAACACAAAGTGGAGATCATGGTTGTTGTTGGTTGTAATTTACTCCTTTCTGACTCCTGAGCTTTTTTTCCCATGATTGTGTGTGTATGATCTATACTTTATTTGTGATATTATATATGAATGTTCAAAATATTTACATCTTAATATTTTCTTTCTCTAATTTTAATGCACACACTTGCACACAATCTGAATGGGCTTAACGGTTAATAACATGTTATCTTTGGAGGTTACTCTTTGAATCTAGACGAGGGTAGGATGTGTAGTGTGTACACCTCCATAGACTACATAGTCAAATTACTTCATAGGGGGTTCCTTGTCCCACAAAAAAGGGGATCATATATGTAAATTTGGTGTCGAGTTGCGGACTTAGATTATGATTATGCAGTACTATATTCTCATTGATTATTACTATACATTATTATTTTCTCTTTGTCTTCTTTTTTGGGGTCTACTTGTCATTGGTGGACACTCTAATCCTCATGTCCCTGTTTTAGGTGACTCCTAAATTACCTTCTTTGCCATGAGGACAACTATATCCAAATTCATGAGAGAAATTCCTTGCCCTACCATTAGTCCCTTTAGATTGTGGATCAAAACCTATCTCTTTACCTTCTTTTGCATTTTTCTTTAGAAAGTAAATCAAAATGTCAGTAGATATGAAAACCAGGTTCATGCATAAAACCATGCCAAGCCATCCCACATGAAATTTAGCAGAATATATACAGTACATAATTGTAATCAACAACACTAGATGTTCATGATTCATAGAAAAGAAATACATGTTGCTATAGTCTATAAGCTAGTCATATGAAAGCTACCATGTATACATAGAACCACCATCCCAATAAAAATCATTGTCAAAACTGAAGTTGTGTAGCCAAAAATAAATTGTGCAAACTACGTACACCCTGAATTAATAAATCTGAAGCTCAAAAAAACATTGAAAATATCTGCCATTGCAGTGAAGATGAGAAAGTTGCACTAAATAACCACAAAAGAGGATGATGTTCTGA
This sequence comes from Pinus taeda, assembly GCA_000404065.3. Taxonomy (NCBI): domain Eukaryota; kingdom Viridiplantae; phylum Streptophyta; class Pinopsida; order Pinales; family Pinaceae; genus Pinus; species Pinus taeda. Next base: position 117,653 of record APFE030759904.1, on the reverse strand, counting down.
AATGAAGAAATGAATCTATGCCTATGAGACAATAGTCCAACCATAATATGAAAGTAGCAGGAATAACCTCCCCAAATTCAATAGCCATGTGAAAAATATGGGCCATGTATTCCAAATCCTATGAAAAATAAAGTATATTTTCTGTAAAATAGTTGTAATGAATGTCATTAATACAAGATTATGTTGTTGGATCCATTCTCAAACTTGTCTAAACAGAGTAGATGCACATGAAAAATTACTCATTCCCATTCCCTTCTAGTTGTTGGCAAATGACATGCATCCCATTCTCCATGCCTTCTTGCATCTCAAAGTACTGAGTATTGGTGGCTCGAGTAGGGAAATTTTTGTCTCTATTATAGCTTTCAACGTTCATGAATCTTTCCCCATACTCCCTTGCCTCACTGACATTAATTACATCACCATATCCAGCAGTTATTTTCCCTCCATTTTCTTTGGATGTACTTACTTATTTTTTATTAGTAGAATTTAGTTTTGTACTCGGTTGTTGTCCAGATAGGGAAGTCTTGCCCTTAGAAATTTTGGGTTTTGTAGGTGTTTCACCATATTTACGATCTCCTAAACCTCTAGACCTCTGTGATTTGGTCCTATAAACATTTCTCTAATTGTCTAGGAAATCAATATTTTGAGCATTCTCAACGTTGTTTCCATATCCCTTGTGTATGACTGAAGTTGCAAACCTTTAACCCATTTTTCTTGAGGGAATACTAATTGAATCTGAAGAGGCAACATCGTTCACTAATCCAGTATTTTCAAACACCTTTGTAGCCATGAAACCAAAATCTACAAGCCTTCTAATCAATCTTGTGCTAACTCCAATATGAATGATTCACCACCATAGATTTCCACAAAGGAAATAAATACATATTTATGTTTAGTATTTTATTTGGTACAATGGAACTAGAGTCTCAACATGGGGAGAGTTAAATGGACTTCAAACCTTGTTGGAAATTGTTTTGCCACTACATGCTTCTACTAGGACCAGCTGGAGAAAAAGCAGAGTCAAATGTATTCAATAAGTCATTCAATATCCAAAGGAACCACTTAAAAATGGCACCAACTAGGCATCGAATATGCCCATCATCATTCATTAAATGAAAATTAGTCTACACTGGAGATGTTATAGTTTGTGACTTTTTGGTTCAGCTAATTCTCATCTACTACTTAGAAATAATAACTTTTTCTAAAACATGAAACTTTGAGTACTTGTAAGTTGATGGATCTGTCGTTGCTATTGAGTACATGAATTTGGGTACCTGAAATTGAATAATATCATTAACCACACACAAAGGTGAACTTAATACATTGCATGCTAGCGCCATGAATTTCTACAAAGGATGGTTGTAGACCTTGTTAGGACCAAAGCAATGTGTTATGCATGTCACCAGCCATGGTAATTTCTTTTTGTTACTTTAAGATGTTAAATATTGTTCGTGTTTTTGTTGTTGAATCTCTAGATGAAACCTTATCACAGGGATAGTATAATATGGCATATTCTCCACAAGGCTGTAACTATCCTACAGTCTACCCTAATCATTATAAGGCCTCAACAAACGTTAGAGGCTAAAACTTTACAGCCGGTCTGCACATAAAAATCTAAGTGACAAGCCTATAGATACCTGGGGACAAATCTAGTCCCCACTGCCTGAAGGGTTCTTCCACATGCACAGGGATCAAGGGGAGAGGGGAAATTTTTTGCTTCTCAGTAAAATTTGGCACTTCTGACATGATTTGACCTATGAATGAAGTTCTCCAAAAAACGTGGGCCAGTAGAACCCTGCTTTGAGGATTTTTTGGGCCGTGGTCTTCCAGTTTTAATGACCTCCACAAACCCCTCCATGAAATTCTTTAATTACCTTATGAATTTCTCCTTCTACCAAGCATAACAGCAAGAATCCCCATCGGGTCCTTCCAGTAGAGTTGGCCATTAGATATGATAATTTTTTGATATTGCAGTCTCAACGTCCTGTATTTAGACTTATCCAACCCTAGTGGACACCTCAGGAATAAGAGATAATGGATGATATTCTTATACCAAGGTGACACTTCAAATTTAGCATAGATTTTTTGTTCTGAGGTTTTGACCTCGTTCTGTTGGACTCTTGCTCCATCTCTGTCAGTTATTAGATTTATCCTTAAAGCTTGGCAGTTAGACTCTGATAAGATCTTGGCCAACCCTTGGCTTTTTATGAGCTTAGTAGGTTTTATGTCTAACTCATATTCCTGGATCTTAGCTATCCACCTTCCCCTTTTTCCTTCATTATCTCCTTGCACCAGGATGTCTTTGACTAATGTTGTTGGAATATATGCTGAAATTTCTTACTTTATTACATATACTTTAAATGCCTTCAAAGCTTTGACTAGTGCATAAGCCTGCTTCTCCAAGATGTTGTATTTCAACTCAACATCCCTTAGGACTTGACTGAATAAGGAAATGGGTTATTCATAACCATATTTATTCTTTTGTAACAGAACTGTAGCAATAGTATGTGGGGAAGCGAAAGAAAATATATAGAAAGGTGTTGAGTAGTCAGGGATAACTAGTATAGTGGATTTGACAAAAGATTATTTGATCCTATTCAAAGATTCCCTGGAGACAAGACTCCATTTGACTTCATTTTCCCTTTTTAACATATATGTAATACCCTTCACTATTTCAGCATAGTTAGGTATGGACCATCTCATAAAATTGATTCTTCCCAAAAAGACTTGGATCTCTTTCTTATTTCTGGGAAGGGGAATGTGGCTGATGGCCTCCACGCGTGTAGGGTCGATTTTCACTCCTTCTTGTGCCACTATGTGTCCTAGCAGTTTCCCCTTACTCAGGGAAAATTGAGATTTCTTTGGATTCAAAGATAACCCATATCTCCTACACTTTTCAAAGGTGAGTTTCAAGTGTATGATATGTTCCTCATTAGTCTTACAGAAGATTGTGATATCATCCAAATATACCACTACAAACTTGTCTTGTTCCTCTACAAATGCTATATCCATAGCTCTTTGAAACGTGGCTCCTGCATTTATAAGACCAAAAGGCATATGAGCATACATGAAATTTCCCTAAGGGGTGGTGAATGTCATTTTTTTCTAGTCATATGGATGAACTGCCACTTGATTGTAACCAGAGAACACATCCATCATCGGCATTCTAGCTGATCCAAACACTTTCTGTAGTATGTAATCCATCTTGGGATGTGGGTAGTTATCTTTCAACGATGCCCTATTGAGGTTCTAGAAATCCACACATAGCCTTATTTCCCAATTATTTTCCATACTGGGACTAAGCTTGCCACCCACTCCGAATACCTTAGAGGCAATATGATTTTAGCTTGTAGAAGCTTCCTTACCTCCTTCTCAATAGAGGGGAGTAAGAGATGATTAATCTGCCTAAGCTTCTATTTACATGGTTTCATTCCATTTTTTAAAGGGATCTTATGTTGTATAATGTTAGTGTCAAATGTTTTCAAATCATCATAAGACCAAGCAATAACATATTTATAGACCTTGAAAGGATTTAAATACCTTTGTTTACATGACGAGGGGATTCCTTTTGATAACTTGACCATCTAGGGTTCATCTTCTGAGCCAATATTACAATCTTTCTAATTGTTTTTCCACCTTTGGAGTTGTTGGTTTGGAAGCTACATCATTCTTATTAAATAATATCTTAATTGGAACTAGCCCACGAGGAATGGTATTCCCTTTCAGTTGTAGAATTCTATGTCCAGCCATTGTGTCTTCCCATGAGGTTGGTCTTTGGTCGACCTCTTTTTCCTCTTCTTAGTCAATAGTTAAACTAGAAAATTCCCCAACTACTTCAATAAATCATTTGATCTGTTCATCGTCCTCGAACACCTGCTAATGCTTAACATTATTAGGTATAGAGGACCTATGCCTAACCTCCACCTCATACCTGAGAAGCGGATTTTGAGGGGGTTTGAAGTTCCTTGCTGCTATAGCAAGGGAATTGGCCATTCTATTTCCTTCCCTAGGAAGAAATTGAATATTGAAGGCCAAAAATAAGTTGTCAATTAAGTCCCGTACCTCATTCTGGTAAGTCCACAATCTGGGGTGTTTAGCCTGGAACTAATTTCTAATCTGCTTTACAACCAGCTCGAAATCTCCATATATGGTTAAGCATTCAATATTCGTTTTCCTTGTTATTTGTAGTCCCAGAAGCAATGCTTCATATTCAGTCACATTGTTAGTCGCTTCAAACTCCAGCTTGAATGAGAGCAGGATCAAGCTACCCTCAAGGGATACTAGCAATACCCTTGCTCCATTTCCCTTTTTGGAATTTTCCCCATCAAAGTATAATTTCCATACTTTGCCTTTATTTTCATGTTGGTCATCCAACTTGATTGCTAGATGTATTCGTGTTTCTTCAAAGATGATCTCGTCTTCTTCTTGTAGCAGGCAAGAAAGGTCACGTTCTTTCCCATACACAGGAGAATTCTTGGAACCTTCCGCTTGGGTCACTATTTTTATGAATCTTGACTCCCTATACAACCTTCTTTCTTCACCTCCAAAAGTGGGAATAGTGGCATAAGTTAGATCTAACTTGATGGAACCCCCCACTTTGGAACCCTAGGACATGGATAGGAGTATGCCAAAATGAGCAAGAATATCTACTACCACTATATCCATTACTACGCTCTTTACAGGAATCTGAGCCAGATTCACTACCAGGCCTTTGATCATTCCCAACTTCCTTACTCTCTTAGAGTCAAAGGAGTAGAGGTCCTTATAAGGTCTGGTGATTTGTAAACCAATTTATTCCATCACAGCCAAGGGCATGCGATTATGCGAAGCTCTAGAGTCCAGCATATAGTTATGCAATAAGAGGTCATGAATCACCAATGTCACATAGAAGGGTGTAGTGGAAGGATCTAGTTCTTCAACATGAGGCCCAAAAACAACCATTGGTCTTTCCTCCTGAAGGTTTAAACAATAATGAGATGGTACTGCGGTGGATGGAAGCATGAACTGAGAGACTTAGGCTTTATAAGTGGGTTATTTTAGAAGTTTGATTAGAGGAACAAGGATCTTTACCTTTTTTAGTTCCCTTTAAATATTGAAGGTAGATTGGCCTTTCTCTAGGCCTCTTGTTTCTATTTCTCTTTCTTTTTCATAGGTAGCCTTTAACAAAACAAGTGTCTTCTCTTTTGTATGTTCCTCGGACATATTACATTACTTATGGAAGGGGGCTTTTACCTTGGATGTTCCATGATCCAACTTCTCTTTCCCTTTATCAGTTGTTGGGAGAGTGTCTGGGGGAGAAACTCCCTCTTGTTGTGCAAGTTCCCTCGACCTCTTCCTTGAGGATCTAAGGTCGTACCTTCAGTGTAGTTGTGCTTGCATGAATTTAATGAATTATTTGCAATAGTCGCCTATGTCCTCCTCATTTACTATTGCTTCCTGGGCAGGACCCATCTCAGGGTGAATTATGCTTCCCTATTCTCCTTCTGAGAAGGAGGAGTACAAGTTACCCTGCATCTCATGGGTATCTGGTGTATGTTCATCTGGGTCATCCTCTATGTATAATGGAGGAGGTATATGGTCTAATTGATATTTTCTCTCCCTTTGCAGTGTTTGCAAAGTTGGTCTCTTATATTATGGATTATAGCCTCGATTGATGCCTTGAGAATTATGTTTAGGGAGACTTTTGTTTTCTAGCTAAGGCTTCACCAACTTATGTGATAAATTATTAATCAGTTTATCCATGTCTTCTCACTTCATATCTTTTGATTCTTTACCCTAGCCAGAGGAGGATGCTTCCTCTTTCCCCTTTCTCTTTTCATTAGAAGCATTATTTCCACTTGACTTCCCTGCCAAGGTGAAATTTGCTTCTACATCAAGAGCATCAACCTGAAGTTGATCCAAAGTGTGAGACTTCCTCTCCCTTAGGGTGAAACCAAATTCTGATTCAAAAGCTCCCACAAGTACCATGTGGGCAGTAGCTTGAGGAGGTTTTATCTCAACAGGCAAGTTGTTCTATTGCTTGTTGAACTTTTTTATAAACTCTGAAATATCTTCTTTTGGTTTCTTCCTTATAACATTGAATTCTATGAGGACATATTCATGATCTCTCTTTTCACCCACTTCTATGTGAAAGAGTTTTCAAGTTCTTCCTAGGTGGTGATGGAAGCATCAGGCAAGGCTTTGAACCATTTTATGGCTTCACCATTGAGGGATTGAACAAAGAGCCTTAGGAAAACATCTAATTGTTCAACGTTCAAATTCTTTGCAAATGCACAAAAGATTTTGATAAGCCTATGTGTTGTGTTTTCATCTTCTCCATTGAACCTAGATAGGATTTTTTGGTAGTCCTGACGCATGGCACTCAAAGGTTGGGGAAAATCAAGAGGAACATAATTATTCAGTAAGAAACCCAAAATTGTCATCTGTATTAAGGGCGGTAGAACAAGCTTTGCTAGAGGAACTTGGGTCAGGATAACAGTGGTTGGACTGGCTATATTGGGAACTGAGGGATTTAAAGTATATTAAATATTATTTTCAGTGAGGGTGGATTTACCTTTTCCAATCTCGGGAGGAGAAGGAAATGTAAAAATAGGAGTTGTGACTAAGACTTCTTCTTCCTTGACTTCTGATTGGAGAATATGATGTCCTAGGTCGTCATCCACAAGATATATCAGGACCTTAGGAGTAAAATCTGAACAATGAATGATGGCGTGCTGAGAACCGAATGAGTAGGCTTCAAAGAATGATGAGACAGTAGCGTTTGTAGTGGGGGTTTTCTCCTTCCAGAGTCTTCTGAAGATTAGTTTCTCTGGGTCAGATACAGAAGGAGTTCTTTGTTGAGAGGTATTTGAATGAGTATGGGGCTTTCTGAAAGCCAGGATGATAAGTAAGAATGAGATTTATGGAGTCGCCAAGATGATAGATATGCAATCATGACATCTTTTCTCCCCTTCAAAAAGAGCGCCTTAATGTCGTATCCCAGGGGAATAATCTTCTAATTCACTCCCTGGCAATGGCGCCAAAAGATGTTGTCGATTCTAGAGACAACCTCGGATTACTACAAGACTAGTGCCTAGAATATATAGATCTTAGGTGTCTTAGATAGTTCTTCTAAGACTTGAGACATCACATATATCTTCCTCATATATATATATATATATATAAACAAATACATAGCGTAAACAGAATTTATTTGGTTCATTCATCAAAAGACATAGCCTATATATATTTCTTGGTACATTCTCATACACATGTAACGCCCGAAAACATTTATGATAAATCGTGAAGGTTGAGCAGCTCAAGGATATACAGTTCAATTACTTTTAGCAAAGAGATGAAAGAAGATAAAAGAGACACGATAACTCATTGCATAGAGCTTGCAATATCAAGAATTTTATACTTTATGAGTTAAGGAAGACATAATGGATCAGTAAAGGAATGGATATGATGATTCACAGAGCGCAATTAAAGAGTTAGTTTCAAATATTCATACAGGCATATGCATTAATACCATAATTCAAATGAATCTATAAGAATACATGAAACATGTATGGAAACTACTATGACGTGAAATCAGAGAAGAAAATGAACACAATGGAATTTCAACAAAGAGAAAACATATTGTAATGTTGGAACAAGGAATCACCACGATTTCATTAATATTCTGAGAGATACATCTTCAAAAGAAATACATTCTCAAAAATAACATAGAGTTTCTTCTTTCGGATTCTAATCCAGTTCTTCTTTTTCAAGAAGGTATATATACCAAAAAGCCTCTAAAGCATAGGACGTTAAAAAGGTATTCCTTCTTGATCTTTGTCATCATTACAAAAATCACAAATCAAAATTAGAGCATGTGCACAAGCACAACCCTCTTAACCATCATAGAATGTCTTGCTAAAAGCATAACAACATAAGGTAAAAATAACTAAAAAGTTAAATCAAAGGCCATAACTGACGCAATAAACATGATATTCATGCACGACAAGACGACGTGGATGCTTGATGTGAAGTTGTAGAACCCCGTGGGTGAACCATTTGAAGCATAGGAGGATTGGAAAACTACTCGCATCACTGCCACATGGCTGGAGGAGGAGGTGAAATAGAGTTGAATTGTTGATAGTGGAGTCAGAGATTGATCACCCTTACATAATCCAGTTTGCGCTGAGAAATATCTTTAACCATCTCGAGAAGGTGAAATTCCTTCTCAAAGAAGTTTGTTACGGTTGTGCCTTTAAGGACTGATGTCTTCTCAAGAGATGCACCTATCCTGCTCTTAATCTCAATCATTTTCTGGTATTGTACTTCCTGTGTGAGAAATTCTCCATTTATTCCCCACCAATTAGGTAACCCGACCTCGAGAAGCTTATTGAACTTGACATCAATGTTGACACCTCTTTCTGTATCTTTTCCAGACTTTGTTTGTCCTTAGCCCTGGATTCCTCTTTCGAGATAACTTAAAATCTCTGTTATTATTCCATTCTATCCTATATGTAAAGTGGCCTCAACTCCTTGATCATTCTCTCAGTCAAAAATTGAATGTACTTCTTAGCATATTGGGAGTTAGTGATACTGGTTTGCTTGTCATTTTGGAGAGAAGGGAAATACTCATTGCAGAGTTTCTTATGGTCGTGGATCAATGCTATATGTTCCCATTTGTAGTTAACCTCCTGGATAATCTTGTCCCACAACACTTTCCTAGCTTCCATTAGGGCCAGGTTTTCTTTTAGCTTGGTCTTCAACTCCTTGATCCCTTGAGTTGCACTCTGTAAATCTTTCCTGAGCTTGTCAGTGTTTGCATTCACCGCTTGGAGTTGCTTCTCTTTCTGCTTCACCTAGATCTTAGCTACATCCAACTCCCTTTGAACTCTCACCAACTCTTCCTCAGAAATTTTCACCTCTGTTAATGCTTTAGTAAGGAGATCAGTGGGGTTTTGAGAATCATCGGGGATGAGTACGGTACAGACATGAGAATTGATCCAGTTTTGTAAATCTGCCACTGTCTATTCTAGGGCAACAAATCTCTCTCTGCTTTGACTCAATTCTTGCATTACCACCTCATTTTCCTTTTCACTTTGGATTAACTCAGGGGTTTGAATATGCTCACCTCTAGGCATCTTTAGTTGTCATCTCAACTCTAAATTCTCCTTCTTGGTTTCCTTTAGTACTGATGTGTCGTCTTCAGGATACAGTCCCATTTTCATGATTAGTTCTTTATAATATTCCTTCTGTTTAAAAAGAGCACGAGACTTTACCTTCTCCACTTTCACATTCTCGATGATCTTGTCTATATAAACTTGAGCCCAATAAATAGTCATATGGTTCTTATTGATGTCATTGTATAGCATTTATCCCCCCTTTCGGCATAGGTTGACTTTATCTGCCATAGGAACACTAGTCAAATCCAAAGACACATCCAGGTCTTGAAACTGGGAACCCGAAGGCAAGGTTTGGATTGATGGGTGCTTCAACCTTATTTTCATTTCTTCGCTCTCTAGATCCATTGCAGCTAATATTTGGGTGTGCTAATGAGTGATTCTTAAGGCCATTTCTGGATGTATCTTCTCCTTTGCTCTCATGTTTCTTACTTGTATGTTCCTGCCTTGTGCCTATCCTGTTCTAGTTGCATAAAGACTTTCCTTAGACTTAGGGATGACTACCTCAGTCGAGGATGTTGAAGAGGCCACTGGAGGTATTTCCAAATTAACCTGAAATCATGGGTTCTTAGACACTTTCTTTTGGAGATGGATGTTTGGTTCTTCCTCTTCTTGTTCCTGTTCCTATTTCTGTTCCTACCCTTAACTTTTGGCCCTTTAATGAGCCAGTCCTTCTGCCATGTCAGTTGTCCCTGAAGTGTCAGCAACCCTTTTTTGTGACTTGTTTGTGATGTTTGGGGACTTGGTCTCCATGTCTCTATTAAGAGGTTAGGAATCAAAGTTAGCTTTCCATTCGACCTCGGGCTTAGGATCATTCACATAAGTTGAGGCTTTAATATTTTCCCTTCTCCGAGCAAGATACCTAGGGGATCGTCATGCCAAATTTGTCCTTTCTCGAATTCCATGGCTTCGAGCATGGCCTCAACTATCTTGAAGGGATGCCTAGATTTTATCACAAAAGGACCTACCAGCTATCCCATTTTAAATATGTAACCTTTCTTAGCCAGTATAAAGTGGAGCAGGTCAACGCTGAGGATTTTCCTAATGAACTCGAGGGTGAATACCCTCATTGGCAGGAACATTAGAAAATGATAAGGAGGAAGCTCACACCCGTAAATCTGAATCTTTGTATAGTCCTCATAGAGGTACCAATCTCCAATGGCAACTTGCTCATGGAGTTGGAGGAGTTCCTTTTGCTCGTGGAAGGTTCTGGGGGGTGGGACTCCATGAATGATTTGATAGGTAATAGACATGAAGGATGAGAGGAATTGAGAAAATCCTCCCAAACCAGGCCTCTTTCTTATAGAGACATTCCAGTCAAAGACTGAATTTCTCTCTTTCTCAGGGGTAAACACATTCAGGTGAAGACATTTGAATTCTTCAATGTGAGTATAGAGAAACAAGTAAAACAGCAGTGATAGTAACGGAAGTAAGAGGAGGCTCTGAGATAGCCGAATTGGAAGTGAATGGAGGCCAAGAGGCATTTTGGGATGTTTAACTAGCATCTGGGTTGTTTCATCTTATGCAAACACCCGAGAGCCACCCTGCTTAATATCAGGGTGGTGTGTCCCCCAAAAATACCAGCGATAGTGGCTAAGACCGGTTGAACCATGGGTTTAAAAAGAGTTAATGGGAGTTGAATGTCCGGAGGTAGGGTTTTAGCCTCGGGAGCGAGAATTTTCTCTAGGAAGGCTTTCACCTCTCTAACAGGGAGTGTCATGAAATGCCCCTCTAGGGTTGAAGCAATAAAGGTGCACATAGAGGTGATGCGGGGAAATTGAGAGCTCTTTGAATTAAATGAGGGGTGATCTCAAGGATTATCATTCCTGAAGAGGAAACAAACCAGTTCTTTTCACTTTGGTAAGAATCCGCCAACCAAGTTATGAATTCAAGGAGGTGATGAACTGGAGGAGAAATTTGATAATATAACTCAAAAGTCACAACCCTAAACAAGTCCTTGCTCCTCATATGGTCTAAGAATATCTGATAATGAAGGTCGGCAAGTTTAAATATCAAGGGGGGACCGGGCACTTAGTTGGATAGTCTTTGAACCATGGCCCACCTTGAATCACAAGTTTGATTCTTTGCTCATCGCCCAAGTTTGGCTCTTCAAATTTTTTCCATGAAAACACGTTACACTTAATCTTTATAAATTTAAATAAATAAATTTATACTTTTAACTTCTATATAATTTTCTAAATTTTTTATAAATGAGATAATTTATTAAAATTTCATAATATTTTCTAAATCAAAAATAAAAATAAAAATAAATAAAAATCCTTCAACAACTTCACACCTTCACACACTTTAATAACTTATTCTCTTCTCCCAATACTAGACTTCACCATTCACTATATGCTAAAGCAAGTCTCATTATAGAATGCCCACAAAACTTGCGACTATGAGCAAATGGTTCACATGTATCCATTAGTGAAGATGCTATACACAAGGGTGCTTACGCCTTTGTTTTCAAGTGGTATACATTTCAAAAAGAATATTTTTATAATATATATAGATATAATAGAAAAAAACTAGCTCAAGTGTTTTCAAATTTATAATATATATTAATAAACAATTTAATTTACGAATGTGTTAGAATATTTACATTAAATTTTTATTTATTCAACATATTTAAAATTTAATATTTACAATTTTTTAATGGAAACATGAAAGTTGTGGATGGTTGATAAGGTGGTAGTATTTTAGAAGTATTTTAATAGGTATATGAAATGTGAATAATGGTTATGGATGGTTGTTAAGGTGGTAGTATTTTAATAGTTATATGAAATGTGAAGGAAGCTAGGTTAATAAAATGTAATAGATAATTTTGTTTTGTTTTTTAATTTACAAGTACATTTATATAAATTGGTTTAGATTTATTTTTACCTTTGATTTATTAAGTATCTAGAGGGATCAAATCTCTCGAGGTGTAAACATTTTTTTTTAATGTAAAATTTGAGAAAAATTTTGTACTTCGAAATATTTGATCCTTCTGAGGAGCTTGATAGATCCAGAGTTTAAAATGGATGGATCTAGGTAGTTTAATTATTAATTATTAATAATTATAATTTTTATTTTTATGTGAGTCAAAATATTTTAATTAATAATTATAATTAATCATTTTTTTATTTGATTAGAAACTTTTTGGCGAAATCACATAATTGATCATTTGTCGACGCGTTTCGAACCAACTAGTGTGGTTCATTTTTTTATTTTTAGTTTTATGCAATTTACCGAGATAACATAACTTAACATGACATTCAAGGAAGTGTTTTTTAGTAGAAAAATGTATAAACTAAAAAATAGAAAAGATTTTGATTGTGAAACAAGAGATGGTTTTTGGGCATGTGGTATTGATGAGCCATAGTATTGGCCCATGGTATTATAACAAAGCCTTACAAGTTATTATATCCATGGTTAAAAATCTTATTATATTGTAAGTATTAATTTTTTATATGCTTATTAAGGAAATTTAAATATGGTTTTAAATAATTATTTTAATTTATATGGTAAAATGGATCTTAATTTTTTTTAAATGAAACAACTAGTTTATATATTAATATCAAGTTGATTTCAAGGTCAAAACGTTTTACATCGACAAGTAGGTTTTCAACTACTAGTCTGAGAGATGTCCAAAAAAAAGCTATGATTCCTAGTGCACTTCCTACATACAAAAATTATAAAGTGATATCTTCCATATATCTTCTAGAAAGCTCCTGCCATTAAAACAAATTTACACTGCATAATTTAGAGATAGATTACCCTACATGAGATAGATTATCTCATGCATTGATAGATTATCTCATGCATTGACCTCACTAACTGCCGCCTAGGATGCATCCTCCAAGACATCAACATTTTCCAACTTCTCTAAGTTAAGACAACATAAAATAACATGGCATTGAAACATCTCTTTCGTAATAGATAGGAAAGAATAGGCATGTGGTATTGATGAATCATAGTATTGTAACAAAGCATATTTACAAGTTAATAATATCCATGGAAAAATGTAAGTGAATATCCATGGTTAAAATTGAAACATCTCTTTCGTATAGGAAAGAATAGGCATGTGGTATTGATGAATCATAGTATTGTAACAAAGCATATTTACAAGTTAATAATATCCATGGAAAAATGTAAGTGAATATCCATGGTTAAAAATCTTGTTATTTTTTCCCATAAGGAAAAAATCGTAATTTCTATTAATGGAGAAATTACATTTTGCAGATGCACTTGCATTCAAAAGTGTTGGTTGGTGACCTTCCTGAAGATGCCTCATTTATCACTGGGACTGAATATGTCTGAAATTGGAGGAAAACAAAGATGATTGACAGCTTATATTCCAGCTCTACGCAGAGAGCCCAGCTAACTGCTTCAGCTACTTAGATGTAAAATATAATATAGCAATAATCAAAAATTAAAAAAACTGCAAGATAATGGGACTATAAGCCCAATCCTAAGGAATATCATGAAATGGTCTGTGGTAGTATTGATGGGATGTTCTATCAATCACCTCTTGAATCAGCCAGTCTTCCCTTTGATTTTGTGCTGCTTCTTTGGAGAGCTGGTCCGCTTCAGTGTTATGTTCCCTGTAGATGTGGTTGCATTTGAAGGATTCAAATGATGTGATCAGTCTTTTTGTCTCTTGGAGGATGTGACTCAGAGAGAAAGAATAACATTGTGTTGAATCGTTCAGCCAGTTACAAACAATTTGTGAATCCCCGAATAACTGGAGGTGGCTGCACTGTTTCTGTATGGCAAAATGTATGATGTGCTTTGCTGTGCATAATTTGGCAAAATTGTTGGTGCCTCGACCGAGATCAATCTGAATTTTGTAGTAATGATCATTGCTGATATATAGCAGCGCGCCACCACCACATCTTGAGTCTTGGGCAGAGCCGTCGAAAAAAGCCCAAGGCATCGATTGGTCCAAATTCATATGCTTGTGGGTGCGCATAGGATTTTTTGGAATAGCAGCAGGGAGTAAATCGTAGTCTGCAATGGTGTGGCTCAGGATGACAGGCCAATGAGGCGCCTTATTCTGAAATATAACCTGGTTCCGGGAGATCCATATTGCCCAGCAGACTAGTAATGGCATGTTGACGGATTTGCCTGTATGTAAGCAACGCCAATCGCTCCACGCCTCCATAAGATTCTGACCCTGCCAGACTTTGAGGGATGGATAATGTGAGGTAATGTTTAGCCAAAATGCTATGGTTACCTGACAATTTAGGAACAGGTGCGTTGTGTTTTCCTCTTCGATGCAGCATAGGTGGCATCTGAATGGACCGTGGAATGATCGCTTCAGGAGGTTGGTACTTGTTGGAATTTTGTCAAATAGTATGTTCCACATTAAGAGCCGAGTGCGTGGGGCTGCATCCAGCTTCTAGAGGTCTTTCCAAATGGGGAGAATAGTCGAGGGCTTATGAGATTCCATGAGTTTTATGTATCCCAACCAGGGAGAGTAGATGTCGTGGGGTGCGATTGCCCAGATAATGTCATCGGGGCCTTCAGTAAGTCGTATATGCGCCTGCGAGAGAGCGTCAATGAAGGCCCTCCAATCTTGATGCCACTGTACTGGTATCTCTAAGAAACGGGGGGATGCCCAAGCTTGTTGCAGAAAGGTTGAATTCGCTCTGTCCCCAATGTGCGCCATATGTGTGATGCCTCTGTTATGAAGGTGCATCAACAGTCCATCCAGTAACCTGTGTGAATTTCCGCACCCGACCCATGGATCCACCCCAATCCTCACACTGTTTCCTTCTTTGATGCGCCAGTTAATACCTTCCCGCAGTAGAGGTAAAGATTGGAGGACCGCTTTCTAGATGTTTGATGTATTGCGACCAGGGATGTGTTGAAGGCGGAACCAGTCCATAAGGTGCATAGGCTTGATATATTTTACCTGGGCGACACGAGACCATAGGCTATCTGTGGTCAAGAGGTTCCATCCAAGCTTGGCAGCCAGTGCCTTGGAAAAAAGGTCAAGGTTCTTAATGCCCCATCAGCCCCATCGTTTGGGTCTTGCTATGGTAGCCCATTTCACCCAGGCAAATTGCTTCCCTGTGTGATGACCTTTCCATAAAAATCTGGCACAGATGTTTTGTAGCCTGTTCAGGATGCCGCGAGGAATCCACGCCAGGGTCATCCAGTATACTGGAGTGGCTTCAATGACTGCTTTTATGAGAGTCAATCTACCCGCTCTAGAGAGATATCTGTTGTACCAAACTTGCAGTCGTTTCTCCACCTTTGCTATTAACCAAGTCCAATCTGCAATCCGATAGCCAAGGGGTTTTAATCTGTACCCCAGATATTTGATGCCGTCAGCTAATGATAATGAGTTGAAAGGGAAACGCTGTAATGCAAATGTACATTCCTGTTGAGAGCAGCCCACAGCCGTGATTGTAGATTTGCTTTCATTTATCTGCATGCCTGTGGCATGTTGAAAGAGTGCAAATATATTCTGGAGAGAGGTGGTGTCACCTATGCACCCATTAAGAAAAATGAGAATATCATCAACAAACAATAGGTGAGTCAGATAAAAATTATCATATATATTGATGCCATTGAAGTGATTTCTATCGTGGGCAGATGTGATAAGCCGACTTAATCCATCCATAATGAGGAGGAAAAGAAGTGGAGATAATGGGCAACCTTGCCTGAGCCCTCTTTCTGAGGAAAAGAAAGATGTGGCTTCACCATTGAGAATTGCGTTGTAGGATACATCGGTTATGCAGCTCATTATCCATTTAGTGTAGCTGTAGGGAAAGCCAAGGTGAGTCAGGAGAAGCCTGATGTAAAGCCAGTTGGCTCTATCGAAGGCTTTGGTAAGGTCTACCTTTAATATCAAGCCCTTTTGATTTTTGGTATGAAGAGTATGTAGGAGCTCTTGAGTGGTGGCAATGGCCTCGTGTATCTGCCTGTGATTGAGGAAAGCGAATTGTTCAGGGGATATATGGCGAGATAATATGGGTTTCAGACGCTTGGCGATGATCTTAGCAATAAATTTATAAAGGCAGTTGCAGAGGGAAATGGGCCGGAATTCATTGAAAGATGTCGGGTGATTGGCTTTCGGGATGAGTGCAATGAAGGTGGATTTAATAGCGGAAGATATTCTGCCATTTCTTCTGCTTTGTTCAATAATATTGAGGAGATCATTGCCCAAAAGATCAAGGAAGGCAATGTAGAATTCGATGGTCCAACCATTAGGGCCAGGGCTTCTATCTTTCTTAAACCATTTGATGGTGGATTCGAGTTCCTCCATGGATACCGCCTTAGTGAGATCCTCTGATTCATCTTGTAGAACGAATCTGGGAAATTTTTCTGCCATTCTCATAGTCTCCAGAATATTGGCCTCTCTGGGGGCGCTATAGATGCCTTTGAAATGTTCGATTGCTGAGCTAGCCAGGTTCCTCTGAGATTTAATTTGCTGATTTTGTTCATCCCTTAGTTCCCATATTGAGTTGATAGCTTTGCGGCCGTTGGCGAACTTGTGATAGAAATTTGTATTGTTGTCGCCCTCGGTAAGCCATATAGCCCTGCTGCGTAGCCGCCAGCTTTCTTCTCTATCCTTCAATATCTGAGTTCGCTTAGCTATGAGGGAGCTGAACTGTTCTTTGCTCGCTGCGTTAGAGAAAATGCCATCAGTAGATATCTCATGTTCAGCAATGACCTTCTCTGCCTCCTTTAGAGTTTGGTCTTCGCGGACGCACTTCAGGTGTGCCCAATGCTTGGATAAACGTTTGAGTTCAGTTAGTTTCCTAACGAAACCAGCAGAATGGTCTTCACGTTCACGAATGGGATTGTTTTGCCAATATTCGGTAACCAGCTGTATATAGGAGGGGTCCTTTAACCATGTAGAATTAAATTTGAAGGGGCTCTTGATCTTGCTGTAGGTGTCGACCGTCTCCAGGTAGATAGGGCGGTGATCCGAGATGCCTCCGGAACCGACCCACTGCCTTATGCGAGGTAGTTTGCTATATAGAGTTTCCTTAAGCAGAAACCTATCTAATCTTCTGGCCAAGCTCTGGTTTCCACTTCTGTTGTTGGACCATGTATGTTGTAGTCTGGCAGTGGGTATGTCTACCCAATGATGCTCCTCCAGCAGATTGGATATGGTTTCCGAGAATGGGTCTACCTGGGCAGAGTGCCCCCACGATTCGCAATAACCTACAGTGAAATTTAAATCGCCACCGAGGATTATATTGTCCTCCTTTAATAAATCATATTCAAATAGCACATTCCAAAATGGAGCCCTGCTAGTACATGGACCATAAATGTTGATGACTCGTAAGTCCATTTCCATGGAGAGAACATAAGTGTCCAGGCCGATGAAGCCTCTGCCTCCCCAAATGTTGCGGATCTTGATTGTTTTGTTGTGGATCCCTATAGCTAATCCACCTGATCTCCCTAATGCATCAATTGCATGAAAAGTCCAGTAAGGTAGCCAGGATTTGAAAGACTGGACAAGGGTGTCAGCAGGGCAGAGAGTCTCTTGAAGAAGAATGAAGTCAAGTTGAGATGTGGTAAGCAGTCTCCTGAGAGCTAGTTTTTTGGGGGAACTAGCAAAACCCGTGCAGTTGAATGAGAGTACCTTCATGTAGGATGAGGGGCTGGGCCTTGCTTCACTCTAAGGGCCCGGAGTATGGTTTGTTGTCGCCCAATGGCTACTTCGGCATCAGCAGTGTGTCTGTCTTTTGAAATACGAGATGGTCGACCCTGAGAATGCTTAAGGGTGACCGGAGCAGATATGATGTCAAGACCAATAGCATCGATGCCTCTATCTTTAGATCGGGATCTGAGGGAATATCGAGGGGATGCAGGGGGGGAAGAGGCAAGGGAGGCGGAGATGGAGGTAGTATTCAAGGAGGGCGAACTCGGGGGAATGGCAGGATCAGGAGGCGGAATGGAGCATATGAGTGAAAGAGGGGGAGGGGGATCAGAGAGACCGAGGGGCGTCCCCGAGCGAGGCTCGGGTGAGCAGCCAGATGGGCAAATGCTCGGGTGAGGCGCAGGAACGACAAAAGATGATATTGGATGAAAATGAGGGGAGGAGGCATGCGAGACCGGTGTTCCATCGCCCTTCTGAATAGAGGCTTCCCGCACAGGGTCTGGCGGAATGCGAATAGAGTGTTCAACTGAGCTGCTCGGAGGATCGAGCGTAGCATCAGTAGCCAAATTATGCTCTGAGATAGGCTGCTCCGACTGTGGCCGATCAGAAAAGTGCGGGGGGGGCTCAACAGCCTCATCCTGATATAACTTCTTTCCCTTGTGAAGGAAAGGAAAATCCCGGTATAGATGTCCAACTTGGTGACATCTGTGGCATCTATACGGGATCCCTTCATAATCAATATTCTGCTTGCGCACCCAGTCCCGCCAGTGTAAAGTGATGTATTCTTGTAGACCACCTCGGGTGTCCAGGTTGATGAGAAGACGAGCATAAGTCATCACACTTGTTAGAATGAAGGATCGATCATAATCCAAGAAGGTACCCAGAGCATTCCCAATTCTTCTGAAGATGTCTTCAGACCAATACTGTAATGGGAGGCCTGGTAGCCGTACCCATGTAGGCCCAATGCCAATCTGCTCAGATTCGGGGTCAAATATGGGAGTCCAACGCTTAAGAAGAACTGGAGCATGTTGAAAATGCCATTGAGAGGATAAGACCCAGTTAGTGTGGTCGGCATGAACAAATTTTATAGCAAACCATCCTCTGACTAATATCTGTACAATGGGGGTGTCCTTCAGATGGTGTCCCCAAATATCAGAAGCCCAGGCCTTCAATCGAGAAGCCGAGTATTTCCTTCCCCTGATGCGACCCACCAGGACTTTGTCAGAATGATCCATAATATCGCCCCACTGGACGTCCTCCTCAAGCCTGAGGATTATGTCTTCTACTTTGGTCTTGTAACATCTGATCTTCCTCTTTGAATCGGGAGCCTGGGATGAGCTCCGTGCTCGTTTCGGCGGGGAGGCTCCAGAAACAGGAGGAGGGGATGTGTAATGTAAAGAGGGATCATCGATGCCACCGGGGGGGCTCAACGGATCGGAGAGTGAAACATTACGAGGGATGTTGCCAATGAGAGGATCCGAAAACAGAGGGTCGGCGATAGGGGCAATGGGAGGCAGATCAGATCTAGAAAGCCACGAAACAGAAGCAGAGAAGGGGGCAGATAGGGGAAAAGGGGGAACATTTTCCACCGTAGATCCGAGGGTCGCCAGAGAGGAAGACAGCGAGGAGAGAGCAGGCCCGGAAAGGGGATGGATCGGAAGAGTCACAAGATTTAAAAGCGACGGATCCCCCCTAGTAAAAGAGGCCAGATTTGAATGCAGCGGGTTATACATACCTTGAGAAACTGTAGGGGTTCGCCATATAGATATTCCTTCCAGAGGATCTGCAGAGTAATCGACAGCGTCCTGTTCTTCCATAATGTCAACAGGTTCAGAGAGCAGATGTCAGGAGCCAGATACGAATAAACGAAGTCGGCCAACGAAAAAGAGAGGATGGAAGGTGCGCTCGGAGGATGCAGGAAACGATGGATCCTCGTAGGCTTAGGTATCTACAGAAGAAAAGGAACCATGAAAACCAGCTAACCAAAACCCTCGCGCTGAAAACCCTTGCGCTCCATCTCGCTTCATTTCTTCCTCCGTTAAAAATCTTGTTATATTATAAATATTAAGTTTTTTTGTACTTAGAGTTTGTGGGGTCCACGGCCTCGGAGTTTGATTTTTATCTGCTGGAAGGGTATTCATCTTTGGTATGTGGCCTTGAATTATTATCATCCAACTTCAAATATATCTTTGCGGTGTGATTTTCATCTGCGGTCTGCAGCATATACACTCGGTGAATAATTACAACATGCGGTATATACACTTTGTGGTCTCAGCCAAAGAATTTTCGTGGTGGTTGGTCAATCAAAATATAAATTGTGCGGCTCATAAGCGGCGACCTTTGTCATACTTACCTCTGCGGCATTTTTGGTGAAGTTTGGTTTGATTTTCTGCGATGGTTTGATTTTCATCTACGGTCTCGAAGTATTACCATTCGACTTTTGATATATCTCTACGTTGCTTGTAAGGGTATAATGCTACATCTCATTTTGTCAATCTAAATATAAACCCTGTGGCTCGCGTGAGAATTTTTGCTAGTTTCTCTCGAGTCGGTAACAAATTATATGTGGTCTTTTCCAAGTCTACAATCTCAGCGGCGCTCATTACAACTCTGATAGGTGAATACTTTCCCAAGTCTACAATCTCAGCCGCACTCATTACAACTCTGATAGGTGCATACGTTCCTTCTTGTCTTCTTGTCTTGTTTTTGTTAATTTTTGTTTCATTTATTTAAATGAGTATTTCTCTTCATTTTTCTATGCCCTCTTCTAGCAAAGGGAGACCAATTAAAATTACCATAGAGAACTTTTATGAGTACATTGAATCTTCAGAAAAATGAAAAGAAGATAGAGAAAACCAATTTAAACTAGAATTATCTACAATGCTTGACAACAACCACAAATCGTTAGAAAATAAAATAATAACCATCAAGACTAAGCTCCAACAAAAGGAAGATGGGATTCAAGTAATATAACATAGAAAACAATCAATGGTTGAAGAAAATAACACCCTAAGAAACGAGATTAAAAATCTAAATGAACAATTAAAGAATAACTCAACCCTAAATAGCACAGAAAATAAATTAGATATGAAACCCATAAAAGAGGAAATTAACAAACTAATTGAATTCGACCATGAGTGCCATAAAAGAACCTTAAACCTTATAATTGTTGGTATATAAGACAAAAACAATGAGGACACATTAGAAATAGTAAAAGAACAACTAAAAACAAAATCCCAAATTCAAATAACTTCTCTCACATAAGCAATAAGGGTGGGAAGAATACTTGCACATAAACACAAACTAATCCGAGTTAAGGTAATCTGTAATGACCATAAATTAGATATACTTAGGAAATCCCCAAGACAAAAAGGAATAGGAACCTTTATAAATGAAGATCTTATTCCATAAAACCAAGTTGAACTCAGGAAAGAAGTCCAAAAGATCAAGGAGGCAATAAAAGAAGGGAAATGGGCTATCATTAGGAATAGGAAAGTTATTATTAGAGATAGAGGCTAAAATAAGAGTGATAAATAGGGACTAGGATCACTTTTGATCCTCTTCTGGAACTGTCATGGCTTTCCATGGTCTAAAGGTCCTATGTTAAGTTGGATCCTGAGTGATATTGATCTTATTTTTTTAGTTGAAAATTGGGAGCATGATGAATCTAGGGTCCCTCGCCTTGACGGATTCATTCTTTGGTCAGCGTGGAATAGGAAATCCTCTCATAGGGGTTTTGGTAGTATATCCTGTTATATAAAGAACATTATTTCATCTCACATCTGACTTTATAAAATCAACCCCTTCAATCAGTTCATTTGGATCGAGATATTTGATACTACCACCAATACGGTTTTTCTTGCAATTTATTATTTCGCTCCTATCAACTCTACCTCTGATAAGAAAAACAACTTGGATAAGAGTTTCCCTTTCAATATCTTAGAGAAAGACATCCACAACCTAAATAACGAAGGTAATATCATTTTGCTTGGGGACTTCAATGCTATAACTACTACTATTATGTTAAGTAACAACTTTAACCCTTATCCCTTATGGCTTGATGAAGATGGTGACTTAGCTAATAGATTCAATAGAAACTTTGAAGACATAACTGAGAACCTATTGGCATCGAACTTCTCAAAAACTCCCAAGACTTGATTATTTGCAATGGGATTAACAAGTGGCCTTCCTCTGGCCAGATGACTTGTATCCATGGGCTAGGTAGTAGCGTTGTGGATTATGTGATTTCTGACACCCATGTTCTCAATCGTATTGCAAATTTTGAGTTTCTTAACAATTACGAACCTACCTCTAACCACGGGTCTTTCCTTAACCCTCAATATTGTTATACATACCAACCACATGTAGGACACCAATGATAGCCAAAGGAAAACTCGTTTTGATAGAAGTAATGTAGACCTATTCTTAAAATATTTAAAAAGGGATTTAGGCTTTATGACTTATAATAATGATATTTATCAAATTTATTACAATTTTACTGCTGCCCTTTCCACTACCATAAACAAATTCTCTACTGAGGTATTGTATAAGAAGAATAATATAACTTCCAACCCTTCATATGATAAGGACTGTAAAATTTCCACGAAAGCAATTAGAGACGCTCCCAATGAAACTATAAGGCTCTGAAATACAAGTATATACAAAGCTTTTACCAAAAGGAAGAACAAGTCCTATATTAATAAAAGACAAGAGCACCTTCTTCACCTTTCTAAAGTTGCACCCATAAAGTTCTAGTGGAATGCGCTTGTTTTTACAACTAAAGATAATCATTCGATACCCTTAGAGAATTGGGGCATCTATCTTAAGAAGTCGTATGAATCCCTAGACACCATGGGCGTCATCTTAAACACTTTTATTAATGAGGATATCTTTTCTCTAGAAGACATTGAGTTTGGGATTAAAATGTTCACTAATTGTAAAGATAAATACATTGAAGGATACCAAGTTAAAATCTTTAAAATGAGAGGGTCTATTCTCATCTTCATCTCCACAAGCTTCTCAATTTGGCAGTAAAGCATAGCTTCCCTAAGCCTTAGATGCAAAGCCTTAGTGTGCCTATATTTAAAAGTGGGACAAAAATGTTCCCTCTAACTACAGGACCATTATGATTAGCCGCATCTTAGCCAAACTATATGAGTTCATTTTGGAAAATAAGATTAATCTTTGGCTTGAAATTTGTGGTACAAGAGCTAAAGGGCAAGCTAGTTTTGGAAGACATCACTCAACTATCAACCATCTTGTCACCCTTAGGATCATTGTCGAGGAGTGTTGTAATTGTAAAATTGATCTCTTTTGTTGTTTTGTTGACTTTAGGAAAGCTTTCGACATTGTTCCTTGGGATAAGCTTTGGAAAAGACTTGAAGAGATAATGGTTCCACTAGAGCTGAGGATTGTTGTTATTCTTCTTTATGAGATTTTTGTTCCCAAGCATAAGAGCAACGAAGGTTGGTCTAAATATATTAAATGCAATATTGGGGTTAAGCAAGGGTATCCATTATCCCCTACCCTTTTTGGCATCTACATTGATAAGCTAGAGGAGTGTTTGAAAATTGCGGGTTACAATGGCACTAAGCTTTCCGGTATAATCATTACTCTTCTCCTTTATGCTGACGATATCATTCTTCTTGCCAAAATCCATGACGACCTAGACAAGCAGCTTAAGACTCTTCAAAGTTACTGCTCCAAGATGGATATGACAATTAATACTAACAAGACTAAAGTCATGATCATTAAATCAAAAAAGATCAACCATGGTAATTTCGTCTATGATAACAATTACTTAAAGTAGGTTTCTTCTTATAAATATTTAGGTGTTGACATTCATAATCAACTCAACTAGAAGTATAACATTGGGAAAAGGATTATTGGAGGTTCGAAAACTTATTATGAGCTTGAAAACAATTGTAAGTCGGTTGATTTGTATTTGGAGTTAAAAAGGGTTCATTTTTTAGATTCTCATCACCCCTTTTATTTTATACAAATGTGAAGTTTGGGGTTGTAGTTTATCGAGAGATTCATGGAGAAAGATTGAGATGATTCAAAATTAATTTAAAATCTACAACCTCAAGATCAAGGGAAATGTTCCCTATCATATCCTCCTGATTGAAACTAGCCTCTCCCCCATTGAAAGCATGGCTATGTGCAGGTATTTGATGTATAAGAAGAAACTTTACAACATGGAATCCAAGAGACTTCCAAAAATTGCTTCTAACTTTAGTCAAAACCCCTACCTCCGCCTCAAGTGTGGGTGGCATAAGGATGCTCAGTCTCGACTCAAGCAATGGGGGATAAAGGAGGAGATCATCCTAGGAAACCAGGATAGTATCAAAAATATTATTACCTCCAAATTTAAGGATAAATTGTAGGATGATAAGGAGTTGGAGGGAAAAAGGAATTTAAGATATTATAAGGAGGTGATCAACCCCACCCTTGCTAACCAAAATTATCTCTTTGTTTTGACCAAAACTAGGAAAAAAATGAACATCGCTAGGATAAGAACTAATTCTCATGAGCTTCGAAGTGAAACCGAGCTATGGACTACTCCCAAAACTTCTTGGGACAAAATAATCTGTCATCTTTGTGATCCTAAGAGGGTGGAAGATGAAAAACACTTCCTCTTAGATTGTCCGACCCTTACTCACATCCGCTCTCATTACCCTAACGTTTTCCAAACCTCCAATCTTCTTAATATTGATCTGGGAGTGCTTCTTTCCCTTCTTTTTTATCATAGAAATAAGATCTTGAAGAATCACAATTAGATTGTTATTTTCTTAAGATATGATAAACCACATTAGTCATAGTAGACGTTAATCATCATCATCATCATCATTTTAATTTATATGGTAAAATGGATAGCTACTTATATCTTATATATTTTAATGTGATAAAGGGTTTAGATATATCTCAAAAGTATTTATAATATTTTTTTTAAATTATATTTTAAAAAAATAAATTCAAATAAAATATTTTGATTGTGAAATGAGAAATGATTTTTGGGCATGTGGTATTGATGATCCAAGGTATTGGCTCATGGTATTGTAACAAAGTTTATTTACAAGTTAATAATATCTAGGGTAAAGTTTGTTATGTTTTTAAGTGTTTAATTTAAATATGGTTATGGTAAAAACAAATTTACAACATAACAAATTGAATTTTGTTATTTTTATTGCTTTTAACTTTTTACTGATGGTAGGACATCTCCCTCATACGTGTTCTATATTACTTTTAACCTTTTATTATTATTCAATTGAATGGACATGTAAATGTTTATAAATCTTTTACATCATATTAATATAAATTCAATATGTTGAAGAAAATGTCTATAAACATCAAAACACAAAACCATGGTGAGGAAAATGTCTATAAACATCAAAACACAAAACACTTATTTTATGATACACCTCACATCACGAAGATTAAAAAAAAATGTTTATAAATCATTTAGGTCATATTAATATAAATTCAATATGTTCACTTAACATGTAAAAATGTCTACTTTATTACATTACGCACAAATCTCCCCTATACTAAGTTGTAGAGCGCATAGTGAGGAAAATGTCTATAAACATCAAAACACAAAACACTTATTTTATGATACACCTCACATTACCAAATTTAAAAAAAAAAAACAAAACAAAACAAAACAAAACAAAACAAAACAAAAAAACAAAACAAAACAAAACAAAACAAAAACAAAAAAACAAAACAACAAAAAACATTATTATTATTTAAAAATATAAAAATAAACATTATTATTATTATATTATTATAAGGCGTAGTCTAACTTATAGAAGAAATAAACTTTTTCACATAATTCCGCAAAACAATTTCAAGAAAGAATGTGATTTTTTGTTGTTTAGAATGCATTTTTGAATGCATAAATGGATTCAGCACCCGAAAAACCTTGGGCAGTCAACTTTTTCATATTAAACAACTTAACTCAAGTTTTTAAAAAACTATGTTATATTTTGAATGTGGTGAAAAAAGGTCATTTTGTGTATAAGTTAGACTACACCTTAAGAAAAAACATGTAACAAGATTCTTAATCATGAAGATTCTCCCTACTTTACCCTGAATATTTTTAACCTATTTTGTAACAATATCATGGCCAATATCATGGCTTATCAACACTATATGCCCAAAAACTATAACCCGTATTCATATGATATTTTTTAATTAATCAATTCAATTAAAAGAGATAGTCATAATCACTTTTGAGATAGATCGCAATCTTTGATTTGTGACTACTTTTAAAAATATTCTAAAATGTTTTGTGCAAATTAAATCTCTTCACTTAACAATTATTTCTTATTAAAATTGTGAAACCCTATTCAAATAACATGCATTCTTATCATTAAATAATATTTCTTTTTCCTTTTTATTATTATATTTTGGTAATTAATATATATTTTATTTATTGTTTAAATTTCTTTATTTTTTTCGCCAAAAAATCTTATATCTCATTTAAAGTCAAATAAAAATGCATTTACATATGCTTAGAGATATGCATTGAGCTGATTTAAGTTGAAATTATAGTCATTATCTTACCAATGTAAAATAGCCCAAGCTCTCTCTCTCTCTCTCTCTATATATATATATATAATATATCAATCATTTCACCACTATATTTGATTCAAAAAATTTCAAATTTGAGTTGTAAAAATAAGGCCCTCCAAGTTTCAAACATCCTTTATAAAGCGCGCAAGGTAGGAAATATCTTCAAGCTACTGTAGTTTAAAGTTGTGTGTTCCAACAAAAATGAGGAGGCACCAATATGTATCTTATCCTTGTATGAGCCCATCCTAACCAAAAATGTACTCAAACAAAGCAACATGGCATGTATTATTAAAACACGACATGTAGGATGTAGTCTTATATCCAAAACCAACCAAAAAACAAATTTATATCCACTGTCAATATATATTATTTACTATATTTTATGTCTGATATTTTCTGCAAATATGATTAGTTATGCCCAGGGGCATAGCTAGAGAATGTTGAGCATGCCTTCTTTAGTCTCTTGGATTTTCCACTGACCTTGAACCAGTGCCAAACCTCTTTTCGAAAGTTCGTTTGCTTGCTGATTGTTTTCCATATAAATAAGAGTGAAAGAAATGTAAGTAAATCTTCTTGCCTTGTTCACAATGTTTTGATAGAGTGGAAGAAGGGTGTGATTTCTTAGTTTTAATTTCATGTTCATCCAATATACCACATTCATTGAATCCCCAAATATATTGATGTTTGGATATGCAAAAATTCAGCACGTTGAAGGAGTAGTTTTAATACAAAAAGCTCGGCAAATTTGTTTGATGTCACGCCACTATCGCAACAGAAGGAAAAGATATGTGTACATGAAAGCAATATCCAACCCCTAGCTCCCCCAATGGAAGGGCTTTGTTGGGTAGACCCCTCTAAGAAAGCCCAAGGTTTGTCCTTCATTATAGTAGGGGACAAGATGGATTTGGATTTTTTGTATCTTTAATTTCCTTGGCAGGGAGTCTTGTAATATCAGACTATTGTAAGCCACTTTAATTAAAGACTGGTCTTGGTCTTCAAATATAACTTGGTTTCTTTCAAGCTAAATGCCCCAATGGATAACTAGAGGAAGAGCCTTTATAGTGTCCTTGGGTTTTTTTATCTAACCATGATTTTAGGCATTCCTCAACTGGGGGGCCATCCCAAAGGGTACCACCCATAATACACTTGTGAATCTCAAGCCATACACTTATGGATAAAGGCAATGTATAAAAATATGATAAATTGACTCAAATTTAGAAAAGCAAAGTGGACAACGACTGGGTCCATAAAAAGGATCATTTTTGGAGACCATCCCAAGTGGGTGCCTTGTTTTTCAGAAGGAGCCACATGAAGAGTTTAGATTTTAGTGGACAAATTAACTTCCATAATTTTGTTGCCCACCGTGGAGGAGGATTTTCATCTAGAGACAAAGGAAAGGTACCCAAAGAGGAGGATTTTCATATGGAGACAGAGGAGAGGTACCCAAATTTTGGCCCATATGTGACTGAAGGAGCCAAAGACCACACCAATTGGTCTTCAGAAGGAGATATGAAACTAAGCTATGTTCCAACGTTGATGTGTAACAATTGCATTCTTCTCCTAGAGCTCCCTCCAACAGCAGGTATTGAGCCCTTAACCATGATTAGGGACTAAAGAGGCCATGTCTATTAGAAATTTGGTGCAAATAAAAATTCCTCTTTCATTTAAAGATTGAATGGGCTCCTTTGATAGGATATGTGAATCTCTGCTACCTATCCATGGGTCTCTACCAATGAGGACTTTGGTACCATCTCCAATTTTCCACTTGAGGCCATTTGTGATGACATGCATAGAGTTTATAATTGCTTTCCATACAATTGAACCATTACTTGCTCTCTCGTTGACCTTCTGAGCCATCCCTCCAAGTTTCAAACATCCTTTATAAAGCATGCAAGGTAGGAAATATCTTTAAGCTACTATAGTTTAACGTTGTGTGTTCCAACAAAAATGAGGAGGCACCAATATGTATCTTATCCTTGTATGAGCCCGTCCTAACCAAAGAGGTACTCAAACAAAGCAACATGGCATGTATTATTAAAACACAACATGTAGGATGTAGTCTTATATCCGAAACCAACCAAAAACAAATTTATATCCACTATCAATATATATTATTTACTATATTTTATGTCTAATGTTTTCTGCAAATATGATTAGTTATGCCCAGAGGCATAGCTAGAGAATGTTGAGCATGCCTTCTTTAGTCTCTTGGATTTTCCACTGACCTTGAGCCAGTGCCAATCCTCTTTTCGAAAGTTCGTCTGCTTGTTGATTGTTTACCATGTAAATAAGAGAGAAAGAAATGTAAGTAAAGCTTCTTGCCTTGTTCACAATGTTTTGATAGAGTGGAAGAAGGGTGTGATTTCTTAGTTTTTATTTCATGTTCATGCAATTTACCACATTCATTGAATCCCCAAATATATTGATGTTTGGATATGCAAAATTTAGCAGGTTGAAGGAGTAGTTTTAATACAAAAAGCTCGACAAAGTTGTTTGGTGCCATGCCAATATCGCAACAGAAGGAAAAGATGTGCACATGAAAGAAATATCCAACCCCTAGCTCCCCCAATGGAAGGGTTTTGTTGGGCAGCCCCGTCTAAGAAAACCCAAGGTTTGTCCTTCATTATAGCAGGGGACAAGATGGATTTGGATTTTTTGTATCTTTAATTTCCTTGGCAGGGAGTCTTGTAATGTCATACTATTGTAAGCCACTTTAATTAAAGATGTTCCTTGGTCTTCAAATATAACTCAGTTTCTTTCAAGCTAAATGTCCCAACAGACAACTAGAGGAAGAGCCTTTATATTGTCCTCAGGTTTTTTTATCTAACCATGATTTTAGGCATTCCTCAACTGAGGGGCCATCCCAAAGGGTACCATCCCCAATACACTTGTGAATCTCAAACCATACACTTATGGAGAAAGGCAATGTATAAAAATATGAGAAATTGACTCAGATTTAGACAAGCAAAGTGGGTGTTGTGTTTTTCAGAAGGAGCCACATGAAGAGTTTAGATTTTAGTGGACAAATTAACTTGCATAATTTTTCTGCCCACCGTGGAGGAGGATTTTCATCTGGAGACATAGGAAAGGTACCCAAAGAGGAGGATTTTCATATGGAGACAAAGGAGAGGTACCTAAATTTTGGCCCATTTGTGATTGAAGGAGCCAAAGACCACACCAATTGGTCTTCAGAAGGAGATATGAAACTAAGCTATGTTCCAACGTTGATGTGTAACAACTGCATTCTTCTCCTAGAGATCCCTCCAACAGCAGGTCTTGAGCCCTTAACCATGACTGGGGATTAAAGAGGCCATGTCTATTAGAAATTTGGGGCAAATAAAAATTCCCCTTTCATTTAAAGATTGAATGAGCTCCTTTGATAGGATATGAGAATCTCTGCTACCTATCCAAGGGTCTCTACCAATAAGGACTTTGATATCATCTCTAATTTTCCACTGGAGGCCATTTGTGATGACATCCACAAAGTTTATAATTGTTTTCCATACAATTGAACCATTACTTACTCTCTTCATCGGCCTTCTGAGCCATCCCATCACAGTAGAGGGGGGAATGTACTTCTTTATCCTAACTTGAGCCCATAATCCTTATTCATTAATGATTTTCTAAACACCTTTAGTAACCCACACTTTCGAGAAACCAGATAAATCACTTAAAACCCATCCACCAAGAACTTTGGGGGTCCAAGTTGTTAAAACAAATGGTCTCAAATCATATCTTCCAACCCAAAAATACCTCAATGTGATTTGTTTTAATTTATTGAACATACCACAGATACCTCAACGTGATTTGTTTTAATTTATTGAGCATACTTTTGGAATCAAGAATAGTGAAGCCCAATAAACCATAATGGCTTCCAAAACAGTTTTGCACAACATATAGATATAAAATATTAATTAAAAGTTTAAATAACCATTTTAACTAGGTATCTGTTAAAAAATTTAAACTAATGCATATTAGGGTGGTTTATTATATTGCAAGTTGCGTGAAATTTTTAAAGTGTAAAATATGATTTTCAATTGAAACTGTCAAATGTGGTTTTAATTATATTACATTATATATGTTACAATCGGATTATATATGTTACAATCGGATAGAATATTGATAGGAGTTGGACTTCTTGCCTTTATTTAAAATGATATATATATCATATAATATATTATATATATATTATATATAATATAGATATATATATTATAATATATATATATAATATATAATGAATATTGATGTTTAAATGTAATAATAAATTTAATGTAATTAATTATGTATTCAGGAAAAATAAATGTGGTAGAAAGGGATAAAACCAGGGAGTGTTATCATTGATATCTTGTTTTTTCATTTGGACAAAGATAATGGTTTGAATTTTTAAATGGGATCTTTAATTTATTTGTTTTAGTGTTTATATTGAAATTTTAATTAAAAATAAATTTGTAAAGTTAATCATTTCAATATTTAATAAGGGTTATGTAATAGTTGTTATTGGTTATTTAGCTTAAATATAGTTTAATTAAATTAAAAACAATAAAAATATAAAAAAATTATCACAAATAAAATAACTAATAAAATATTGTAATTGCTAAATGTCCATCACTACAAATTAAGAAAATATGATTAATAAATATTCGAGACTGACCCTTCCACTAATAAAAGAATTTGTGAGCATGCAGAGGTATAATTGTTCTAGATCCTCAGCGATTGCTGACTATGGGGAGAAAACTACGCACCATGTCTACATCCAAGATTTCAAGGTCAATGCGAAGATTGATCATTTCCACAATAGGAAGTTGAGGGAGGCTATTGAAATTGAGAAACTGGTCAATAATCCTCAATAGAGAGGATGTTGACAAATTTGAGTAAAAATTGGTTAGAATTCTTTATAATTTTGTTTTACCCTTATTTATTAATTATTTATATATCTATACAAATATATTCATAATTATTTCTAACCACTATTACTATTATAATAATTAAATAACCTTAAAAAAATCATTATATATTACCATTATAATATATGATAAATAATTTTAATTGATTCTATTTAATATACATTTAATAATTTCAAAATTAATTCCATTAAAATGTGTTTAGACCAAATAGTTTTTATATATTAAATTATATTAATATGAATTTTCTAGTAAAAAAATTTCCCCTTGGCTTCAAACTAGTCGTTACTGTTAGTTTTTTTATTATATTATTTTCTTAACGGCTAATTCTGAAACATGATGCATCTCATAAGGTGAACCTCATTAGTAGATTCAAAATATCGATTAGAAAAGCATATCTCATAAGATGAACCTCATTAGTAGGTTCAAAATGTAGATTAGAAAAGCATCTTATGTGATTAATCCAGAAGTTTGCGTCAAAAAAATATTGTTTATACGTATATACACTTTAATATGTGTGTGTTTTATTTTTTATTAATATATTTTTATAATTAAATCTATTAAAATATGTTTTTAATGCAATAATAAGTCATTTTAAATTGAAAATATTGAGAAAAAATTAAAAGTCATGAAATACAAACTAAAACAATAAATTAGTAACTAATAGAATGGAAGTTACTAAAATGCCCATAATAAGACCTCAACCAATCACCTTCAAAAAAATAAATTTAAATAATAATAATAAAATAACAAAAATTGAATTCCCAATGTTAACTATGGATAAGCCACATAAATTTTTGGTCAAAGAAAAACTAATATATAATCAAAACAAAATTGAATGAGTAATACCATGTCTTAGGTATAAAAATATTTTTATAGTTTTTAAACAATAAGAAATAGTTAAGAAATTTTAAGAAATAGTTGGGAGTTAATGCCACACTAAGATATAGTTTGGAGTTAATGCCACATCACAAGACTATTACAAAGATTAAGTTTAGATCTTGTGCATGATACAAAGGTAAAGTTGGACCAAGATTGATCATACTTATAGAAAAAATGTAACTAAGAGAGAAATAGTTGGGAGTTAATGCAACATCACAAGGCTATTGTAAAGATTAAGTTTAGGGCTTATGCATGATAGAAAGGTAAAATTGGACCCTTGGAAAAACATGATTGACCATACTTACTTATAGAAAAAATGCAACCAAGAGAGAAATTGTTAAGAGATAATTGAGACTATTGTAAAGATTAAGTTAAGGGCTTGTGCATGATACAAAGGTAAAGTTGGACCATTAAAAATAACATGGTTGGTCATACTTACAAAAAAAAATGGAGTATCCATTAAAAATATCATAGTTGGAGTATCCATTAAAAATATCATTTTTGATATTTTACTGAGATAAAAATGGAAAAAGTTAGGAGATAAACTTCCTTAGGGGTTTGAGTTTTAAGTACCATGGTACTATAAAAGAGGATATACTCTTTTATAGTTTGAAGAAGAGTGGCCTTTTTTTTAAGAATCTTTAGATTGTTAATGAGGGTGGTAGAAGTGGGAGGGGTTATTATCAACCCTGATGGAAAAATTGAAATTCAATACAATTAGGGGTTAGGCAATTGCGCAAATAATGCAATAGAGGCATATGGATTATTGCAAGGACTCATTTTGGCCAAAGAAGAAAACATCAAAGATTTAGTAGTGTTGGGAGATTCACAATTAGTTATCCATCACCTTGTTCATGGATCTTTGCCTAAGCATTGCAAGTCACGAAGCATTATTGATCGAATCAAGGATATGAAACTAGCCTTCTCTACTATTAGCTTCTTTCATGTGTTGAGAATGAATAAGTCTGCTATTGATGATCTCGTCGATAAAGGTGTAAACTTGGACGCAAGGTTCCTAATGAAAATGGCATTCCTTCCCTCACAATTATTCCTTAACAATAGGTTTGTTATGTAGTGTAAATTTTGTTTGTATCTACAAGAATTTTGGATAATCCACACCTCCAAAGACCCCGTGTCCTTTGGGATAGTAAAACAGCTAATAGATGTTGAGAATAAATACCATCGTGAGGTTATAGATATAACTAGCCTCGAAGGATTTTCATTATACTCACCTATTGTACATGATGAAATCCATCCATAGATTTTTATTTAATATAATATTCTCCTCACAATTAAAAAAATAATAATATTTATATTGTTATCAAGTTTACATGGTTTGACAATTCATAAATTTGTGCTTCTACATTTATGTGGTATTATGTTATTGTGCAAAGGTAGAAGGTGAAAATAGATGTGTGTGACAACCCCGATAATTCTTCCAATTATGAAATGCATTGTAATATTTTATGTAAATAGTTAATAAAAAATAGGGTTGAGTTAAAGGGACACAAATTCCAGAGACTGAGGATGGTGACTTTATTGGGATGCTAAGATTTACTTGTTGTAGGAAAATAATTGGATTGTGTTGACAACCATTAAAGGTTGGTTGGTATGTTTTAATGGACTAGTATGTCTGAATTAAAAGAGCAGCAATAGAAGGACGCAGGGCCATGCTTGCTTGGAAAATTATACAAGGCAATAAGGACAAGGAATTAAAGAGGAAAATGGGCAATTTTCCATGTCATGAGGCACATTGGCCACTCACTACAAAAATCCAATCAACAAAAATAAATTTGAGGGACAGATGGAAAGATGGAAATATTAGAAAGGTTGGCAAGATTGTGGCAGGAAAAGGTCACTATCAGAAGGAAAAAGACCATTCGAATCGTTGAGGATAGCGCAAGAAACAAGGCAAGGGGGGGATCAAATTGTTTGGGGGATTCGAATAGTGGACAAGAAAATAGAGGGAGATATGCAAAGAAGGAATGCAGCAGAAAGATAGGGATAAAGATAGAAAGGGAAAGAAAACACAAATGAGCATGGAAATGATGTTTCAGTTAGCAAGGAGGCATACGAAGTCACTTCTACGTGAGGAATTAGTTGCCTCTCGAATCCCCATTGGCTAGAGGGAGGAGATGGTGTTTCTCAGAAATCCCTCAGGGCTAGGGTGGAGGAAGAATTCCTAGAAAATTCTCTGAGGAGTTCTAGAGGCTTCCCTATTGTGGCTTGATTTTATTGTGGGTTCTGGAGCTCCAAGTTGGGTGGAACCACAATGTTTCATTTTGAAGGGTGGAGATAGTAGGTCTCTAGACTCCCTGTGCTTGTTATTAAGTGCAGATCAGTTGGTGGGTGGGGTGGTAGAACCTCTAGAGTCCCTAATTTGATCAGCAGTTGAGTTGAATCCCTGAGAAAAAGACCCCTCATTCTCTAGAATCTGGCTTGGGGGTGACAACTGCAAGTGAGGATTAGCTACAGATTGTCTATGGTTGGGTGGAGAGTTGTAGTCCCAAACTCAGTTTCCCAATAGTTTCTGAGATAATTATTCCTAATGTTCTTCAATAATAATGAATATGTTTTACATTTATAATTTTAATCGATGTTATTGAAGTATAGAGAATTGTCTATAATTTTATCATTTATATAACTTACTAGTATGTTGTTGGGACTGTTTTAAAAGTATTGGATCAGTGTGTGCTAATAGTGGTTATGTTCTTGTAGTAACCAACATGGAAATCCTTGCATAAACTCAGTGGCACAATCTTGAGATATTTTTCAATTTTGAATAGCTCTTGCATGCATTCTGAGTAGGAGTACTAGAGATTTCCTCCTTTATGTCCTTATTGGCCTGACAGCTTCACATGGTTACTTTCACAAGTCTCACAGTAGAATTTCCCCAGGTTCTTGGGTCTATATTTTTGTTTTCTTATTGCTCCAACAAGGGCAAAACTTACTTCTTGATGCTATTGATGAGATTGTCTTGTATGCATTGATAATTGGGTTTCATATTTCCTGGATTTTACATAATATTGTACTTCTATTATGCACATGATGAGATCAAATTTCTTATTGATAGGTGCCTTAAACTACATGTTTCTTAGTGTTGTGGTGACTATAGAATCTGGGTTGTTAATCCCTAGCAGATTCTTTGTTTTAGGGAGGTTGGTTTGGTACATATATTCTTCGTTCTAGTAAGAGACAACTATGGATCTTTGTAAGGTGTCAATAATATTAGTAAGTTGAGTCCTAAGAGGAGCTTAAATCCTCATGTTAAACCCACATCACCATGGTGAGTCTGTAGTTGCATGGACTATGTTAAATAGCAAGGTTAGTATAGGGGATTGTGCATTTTATTTATGTCACAATGATCCTATCTTTGATAGAAGTACAACACTAGACCCCTAATCCTTAATAGTCATCATTGATATTTTCCTTCCTAGTTAAAATGGTGGAGATTGGTCACATTCCCATTAAATTGGATTCCTTGAGAGGTTGAATGCAAATATATTATGCAACCAAATGTCTCTTTTTATTGAAGAGTATTTTTCATTCATAGTTGAAAACCTACCAAAGCAAACCGATGCAGATAATCACCCAGATGATTATTTTGGGATATTAACACTTCTTGTGTTTTAGAAGCCTCTTAGAGGGTGGTTTGGTTGTGTTTCATGTAATGGCATGATACACCCTACATTATGTTATAGCTAGGTTATTTCATTGTTGATATGAATACAATTTGTAGTGAGGAAGGAGTTGGGATGATGTGTCTTGGAGGTCTCATTCCTGGAGGTTCAAAGGGGAGCACTTGAGGAGGATCATCAGGATGATAAGTCTGGGGATGACATGGAAGGTTGTGAACATGGAAGAGCATAGTGAGTTGGGGATCTCGTTAAATACTTCATAAGGAAAATGCTTAGCTGATGTGTCCTAGATATTCAAGGAAGAGCATGCGAAGGGGGCGCGAGGGAAATAAGACTCGGGACAGCTAGGAAGTAGTCAATGATGTGGAATAGGCCAGGATGAATTAGAGCCCTCACATTGGTCGGTAAGAGGACTGAAGAGCTAAGTGGAAAACATCATGCAACATCAAAAGACCTAAGGCGCCACCTGTGCAGACAAAGAATTGGTGTAGCAATTGACGGAGAATTTTTTGACCCCATACTCTATTACCCGAAGGTGATCCTTACGCAGTAACGGTGAGAGAGTCAAGATGACTCAACCTAGGGTGACACATAAAGGTGAATGTGGTGGGCTGGCGCGAACGGCAGATGAAACCCATGGCAGAGTTGATGTGTCTTGAGGGATAAAAGGGATGGTGCAAGGAAAATAGAATGATCGGGAGCCAAGTCTTGAGGATGGTCACATGGTGTGAGCAGAGGACCATATGTGTTGGGGGCTAGTTGTTTCGGGTCTTGATGATGATGATGATGATGATGATATATATATAAGAAAGGACCAAAAACAATAGCCCCTGAACATAAGGTCCTTGCTCAAACCATGTGACCAACCTCAAGACTGGCTCTTGCCTTATATATACTATAATATATATATATAATGCGATCTACTATTATATATATAATAATATAATATATATATATTATATATATAATATAGATAATATATCAGTTGGCCTCAGTGCTATAGAAAAGGAGCAACAACCAGTGTTGGATTAACAAGTAAGGCCCTCCTTTCCTCGGTATCATGTGTATAATAATTTGTCACATCAGTTGGGACTAGCCCATTAGGAACTTGGTTCTGGGTATTGGGCTATAATGATTATGTGAAGATTTTTTAAGGTTTGTCTCAAATTGGACTGATACGAATGTGATGGCATTGTTTGTTTTGAGTTTCAAAAGCGTAGAAGAAAATGAAAAATTTAGACCCCATTTCCATAATGCTACTTTGGATCTCGGGTCAGCGTAGTAACCACCTCCTTCTAGCTTCCTGTGGTGTGGTGGGTTAGGAAGGGGTGTGTTTACAATGTAGCCCACGTAAGGTAACTCCTTGATTTTTAGGGAGGCATCCTCTATACCATAAGAAGGGAACCCCCTATGGCCTTTCCAACATACATACTTCAACCTATATAATCACAAAGCTCTAATGGTGAACCACGCATAAGTAGACATGGATAATTATCCATAAACCACCTTAATGCCCCCATATAAGTGTGACAAGGCTTTAGCCTCAACAAAAGGACACATAAAGGTCATTGTGGGGTTTAATTGTTGGAATTATGGCTAGTTTGTTGGCCTTGATGTTAACCTGGATTGTGGTCCTATCGCACTCTAGGTGATTGGCAATAGAGTTGCAAGAGTATCCAGAGGAAGTTGTATAGCTTGTAATGATGCCTTGATGTTTGTTAATGATATGAGGTGTTGCAGAGGATGGACAAGCTCTAGAATATCTTGGAAAGGTGAAGTAGAAGTGTATAGAGTTTTGGGTAGAGTAACTATCATTTTCCTCAAGTTAGCACATCATTGTTGGGAATATAACTAGCATAGAGCAATGATTGCAAAATATTCTTTGGGAGGTATACTTATCCATGCGATTATCTTCTCTGGGAGTTAGGCTTATACCCATGATGATTCCTATAGGTGAATAAAATTAAAAAAACCAAGGGTCAAACCATCGAATTACCTAATGTAATGATGCAATCGAAGGGGTTTAACATCTAATTGATCCAGACAATAAAATCCATCAACAAGCCTATGGTTTTGTCTGTGGTAATAAAAGAGAAAAAGACTTATAAATTTGCCAGAAGCTTAATCATGGATTATGCATTTGAGGAAGTTTCATCTGGCACTGCTCTCCATCGAATATATTTGTATTTGCTTTCATATCTTCTTATGGAATCAGTGGTCTTTGTATACATGTTTTCATTTGTTTTGGAATTGGTTTAAAGGAGCACGAGTGACCATTTGCTATGTGACTAGCTAGACCTATGTTTATTTCCTTTTATTGATATGATGTTTTAAGGTTTTATGTTTTGAAGCCAATGAGTTATGTGCATAAGGTTCAAACTGTTTTTGTAGAGATATGATGCACTGAGACAGAGTTGAAGGTGTATGTGGCTGAAGTATTGAGCAATCCAAGGAGAGTGTTTTAGAGCACAAGGATCTGATGCGTAGATGTTCTGGGAAGTGTGGATCTTACACTGAGTAATCTCTTTATCAGTTGTCAGTGATTTCACAAAAAACTTAGCATTAATGCCTGGACGGTGTGATGCATTCTACCTATAAAGAAGCCATGTCTAATTTGGTGTGGTTCTAGGTGCACTTGGTTGAATGTAAAAATGTGTTTACTTGTGTATCTCTATCACCGGTCTAGATCTTATCATTATTGAATTCAGATTTGATGTATGCATAGTATTTGATTTGAATCAATGAATAGTCTAGATCATAGAGCCTTCATTAGATCTGGTCCTCTCACTGAATAGACACATTGATTTGAATGACTAATTACATTGATGTTTGTTGAGCCTGTATGCGATAATTATATCCAGAATAAGATTGAACTAAGGACAAGGTGTGCATCATTGATAGATTAATTTTTCTTAAGTAAATGGTCCGTCATACTAATTTGTGTTCATAGTGAATTATTTGGTTTGTGAGGGTGGTGAGAAAGTAAGTGCCTATCATATGCTAATACCACATGAATAACAATGTGTTGGTGCATATGCTTCCCTTGTTACTTTGAAGTCGGGGTATGCTTGTGGGAATGTTGAATTGTTGATCGTTTGATGAGTTTGTCATGAATATGGCATGTGTAGAAAATATTGTACACTAATACATTTGTTGCAGAAATCAAAACATATATCTGCTATGTCATTTTGTCCTAAGATGTTAATAAATGTTGGTTAGAGTTTCATGGTAAAAGTGTTACTCATGGTGCTAACTAATGTGTTGCAGGGTTAATGTTTTATATGATAAAAAAAATTATTGTAGTTGTTTCTTGCCCCATTTTTATTTGGCCAGAGTTTTGTTTACGAGTCAATATGTATTGCATAATGCTGATAGCAGAGATTGTATTCAAGTTTGTTGAGTTGCAAGGGTTGATGTAATGTCAAGGTTTGATTGATGGTAGAGTTTTCCTGCTAGGGTTTGTGGCAACTAATTGATTGCAGGGATAAGAGGTTATTTGCATTGTTGGTAATATTATATGTAATGTACAAGGACAAGAGTTGTATATGCTATTATATAGGAATTGGAGGATGGTGCATGTTACTAATTGTATGAGGGTAGACCAACGTGTAATTTATTATGTTAGAACAAAGACGTAAATGGCAGAGGTAGAGTCTATATGTTGACATGTGGTGATTGCTGGAGTGGCTTATTATGTGAGAATCATATATGCCACTAGATGCATTTTTCATAGTGCCTATGAGCTAATGTAATGTCGGGTTTGAGTTGAGTCAAAGAATTTTCTACTAGATTTGTGACCAGAGTATCAGTCAAAGCAAGGAGGTTGCTCGAATATTATTAAGAGAATGTATGACTAGAAGATTTAATGTTGTTGTATCTCACTTGACAGTCTATGTATTGCTACCTTTGTATTCAACTTGATAACCATTGAATGAATATGTTGCCAAGTAATGTCATGTAAAGGCTTGTACGGTTGAGAGAGGTTTTGATGATTGACCTTAACTTTTAATTGTCTTTACCGTTGTTTGCACAGTGTTGACATTAGGTTTGTGATGATGGTGTTGATGTATAGGTAGAGAGTTTGATGCTACTAGGGTTTATGGCAGTTTGTGGAGATTAGTTGTTTTCGTTTACTAGATATAGTGAAATTGAATTAGAAATGGTTTTATATTAGATTGGTTGTTGATGTATGCATTGATGTATTGAGGACAAAGTTGTCAGTTGTTGCATAAGAGATTGTTTGGTCATATTTATATTTAGTAATTGAGATTAAAGTTATATGTGCATCCAATTTGAAAATTGGATGAAATGTGGCCTACATGATTTGAGTTTTTTGCAAGTGGATACAGTGTGAAAGATTTTGAAATGAGGTCCACAAAGGGTCTAAGGGTTGGATCCTTCAGTCAGGGAGTGGTAGCTTCCTTCTAGTAGTAGTTGGAGAAACAATAGGAGGTGGTAGCCTCCAACAATTAGGAGTCTACACACTAGTAGAAGACTACTCCAGTGCAAGATGTAAAATAATATTTTGTTTATAATAAGAAGAAGAAGAAAAAGATAACAACAACGATGGTTTTTCCTAGTTGGGTTTTCAACCTAATATCCAGTGTTCATATGTGATGATGTATATGTTGAACTTGTTGATATGTTGCACTATTATGGTTCTCATGTCTTTATCGTTATATGGTGCTCATGGTTCACTGCTTATGCTCAAATCTAATGTCATAATGTGTTAATAGTTAAATGATGATCCAATTAACATTGCAAAGAAAAGTACAAACTAGGTAAAACTTGATTCAACATGAAATATTGATTCACACCCCCCTCCCTCTCTATATTTATAACACCAATGGGTAGTCCCATGAGTGACTTCCCATTAATACTAATGGGTGAGGTCGAGTGGTAATGATCTTGTGAGGTTCAGGGAAACAACCCCATGAGTTTTAGGTAAGCGTCACAAAAGATCTAAATTATTAGTACATAAAATACCATGAACGCCCAGTTTTGGAGCTTGCATACCAAGTTCCAAGACCATGTGTGCCTACTTCAAAATTTTCCAGACTCACTTACAACTTGGAATGCTTTCCATTGCATAAGATCGTTATGTGAGGCTAATTATCTTTGTAATTGAGTCTTTTCATTGTGCCTATAGGAATGTTGATATGTAAATTGTTGTGGATATTTTACTGGATAGTTCATCACAACAGATCCATTGAAGTAAACTAAAATATATATTGTGATGGGTTGATTCCTTTATATTCCAAACCTCTTATTATTGATTTTATTGTTTATGCATGCAATATATAAATGTGGAAAATAGAGAATAATGAAATATAAACACAAACCAATCACAATGAACACCAAAATATGCTCTAGAAATACTTTAAGGAGAAAACCCAACTGAAGGTGAGGTCTCTCTACTCTCTTTTACCTTGAATGGAAATAATGCAAGTAGAAAGGAGAATATACTCTTTGTGGAGTTACCTAAGATATGTGGCCTGTCGACTACTACAAATCACAAATCCCCTCTATTATGTTGTCTTTCTCCCACCCCCCAAGTTTTTTTGCTCCATTTTGGATCAAGATATCATTAAAAAAAAAAATGGAACCCTTTTTCCTTCAAGTGGCCTAGTTATAACACAACCGCATAGCAAACTAGGGGTTAAGTTTTAATCCTTCAACTCTCAACTAGGGTTACAAATTTGACCCTTCTAGAGCATTCCTCGTAGTCTTCACATGGTTAGCCCCTTCTCCATGAATAATGGGAGCTAACATGAGATCCTCTCGAATTATGGTGGTCATTCACAATAGGTTGAATTCTAGGAGGCATAACTTTTGCATTTGAACACCAATTTTCATATTTCTTACATCATTGGAAAAGTATTTGAGTGTAGAGTAGTGCCATAAGCTCCAACACTTAAGCACTAAAGTTTTAACCCCAAAAAATGACATTTAAGTCATCAAATTGGCTTCAAAAAGTTTCAGACCCCAATTCTCCAAACTAGGCCTTGTTGATAAAACTGCTCCTATAAGCAAATTCCTTAAGTTTTTACACTCTAAAGCATTGAGATGGGTAAAAAATTATATGATGATCCAATCTAGATAATACCTCACCATTTAGGAGGATTTTTCTCCCCAAAAGATTTACTGAAAGAGATGAGGAAATTTTTCCTCTACATTCCCCTTGACTTACCATTTAGCCTTACTTGGAAGCTATCGTCTCAACCCAATCCACCAATGGTCATGCTACCCTATCTCATAGTTATGGACCTCTTCTACAAAATTGTATCCTTTGTCAACTATTCTTGAGAATCTAGAGCTAAGTCCTCCATGGAAGGTGGGACCTACTCCTCTTCCTGATCCAACATGGAAGGCTCATAGAGTTTGAGATTTTCTACACTCATCATTAGTAAATATAAATGTATGGGGGTAGATTGAGTCTGTAGGTATTATCTCCCACCATTTTGAGTATCTCAAAAGGACCATATCATATAGCCTTGATTTCCTTACCAAGACCATGTAGTTT
This sequence comes from Pinus taeda, assembly GCA_000404065.3. NCBI lineage: Eukaryota > Viridiplantae > Streptophyta > Pinopsida > Pinales > Pinaceae > Pinus > Pinus taeda. The sequence continues at coordinate 75,366 of APFE030759904.1, read as the reverse complement.
CTCCTTATTTAATTGTAACCACACTCTCTCTCCCACTCTAAATGACTTCTATGTCTTATGTTGATCATGCCTAACCTTGCACTTTTCCCATGACTTCTTCAGTGCCTCCTATACTTGCAAATGGATCTGTTGTTGGGAAAAATACTAGGAGTGGGGGGTGGTGGGGGTTGAATCAGTATTTCAATTCACTTTAAACTTTTCATTTCATATTCTGATTTCGATACACTATTGTCATTCATGCAACTAATGTATGTATGCGACTTCAGTAGCAACCAGTGTATTTATATGACTTCAGTAAAGGAAAACAACGTATATCCAGTTAACCAACTTTTAATATATTTCATCATCTGTTCATCTTTAGCAAGTGCATCATTACTTCATTATTCGTTAATTAAATAGTACCCATGAGCAGTAAGATCATAATAAACCATCACACATAAGCAACACAACAACACATGAGAACACCAGGATTTTTAGGAGGAAACCCAATGTGGGAGAAAACCACCGTTGTCATCGTCTTTGTCTTCTTCTCTTATTATTAAGAAAACTTCTTACAATCTTGTACTAGCACATACTCTTACCAACATGCAGGCACCTACCTGCAGAAGGCTACAACCTTCTCTCATTCTCCAACACCCACTGGAAGGGAGCTTCAACCCCCTGATCTTGTTTACCGATTGCTACCAGAAGGGAGCTCCTACCCCCTAAACAAATTTACCAGCTACCACTAGAAGGAAGCTTTGACTGCCTTATTGAAAGCTATAACCATCAACACCTCTTTGGACCATGATTCATAATATTTCATACTGGGTCCACCGAACTCAAAGCATCAAACTTGTAGGCCACCTTTCATCACATTTTTAGACTAGACCCACTTCCAACATTAAGCCCAATACCAAGAAACAATTCTGAAACCAAACACTGAACCAACTAAATCACTATATTACCATCAAACCAATCACTAAATCTCGATCAACCATTTAAACGAAAAAAATCCATAACATATGTAACATATCATACCATACCAACCATACATTGTTCACCATCACAAAAACACAGTGTTGTTCCTGCAAACTATAATCAGACATACATCAGAATGTATACGCTACTTCTCTGAAGCATACCTGCTTATATACTTGATTTCTCTGTAGAAGACCTACATACATATCTCAAATCATTGAAAACTCAATCTGAATCACTGTAATATTGAAGAAACTATTGAATCATGTACTGAATTAATCACAGATCACTGAACCAATTTCAGATCACCGCATTGTAGCATCATCACTAAACATTCCATTCCATAACCAACTCAACCCAATCAATATTTTCAAACACATATTATCATGATAGATATCGACAGAGAACAGAAAACAAAACATAACTGGTCAAATGTCATCAACAAGCCATACTACAAAACCCTAGAATATATATGTGACTTCCATAAGACATATCAGCGTGTGTGTGTGCTTGCCATGCACAACACCCATGTATATATCTCAACATACTACAAACTTTATCTCAAAATATATACATGACCCTATAGAGATGGATCCACGTATGTACATGACTATTTCCAGACACACATGCGTATAGATCTAAAAACTTTTGTTGCAAATGCAATTTCACTTTCCACAACCTTTACTATCAATATTATAGAATTATGAATAAATCATTTAGATCACAACATCATTATAACCACATATCTATTATTGTTAGTTACTTAGACATTTGTAATAAGTAAATAAATCAAGCACATATGTCAACATACTTCAGATCTTTCATATCTGAGCCTTCTCCTTGCTCCCAGGTGCACACATAATCAGATCACACATGTATAACACATTACTTGCACACTTAACATCTTGATCTCCATCTCCTTATATAAATTCAGTTGTTAATCAATACCTTAGGCAAATTCCTTGGTAATGTTGTTAGTATTCTTTGACAGGATCAAATAACCATTGTCATTATCATTACTATTGGCCAATACCATGGTAAAGACCCCTGGTATCTGGATTACCATGGTACAGATTCTATATGTGACTTTTTTTCACAATACATGCATATGTATGTGGCTTTGCTTCTCAGGACCCACATATACTTTATCAAACTTTACCTTTACCATCCATCTGTCTTTGAATTGACATTCCTTTGTCTATATCACCTATAGCATCTGTATCACTCTACATAAACATCTTATTATCATAATGTTAACATATTTATCAAGTAAGTTTCCATCAAGGGAAACACATTAGCCATAATGCTAGCAATTTCCCCCTTTAGACTTGATGGCAACCACTTTGGTGTTTGGTCACCACTTGTAATCACCTGCAAATACCAAGTCTTCTCACCAAGCATTATTCTCCAAAAAACAAGCTTATCTTGCCCTTTGAAATCAAGGAAAAAGGATGCCCAATGTTGAATGAAGGCTTCTCTCCCACTTTATAGAGAGGATTGTTGTAGGTCTGATCTGCTGAATATGAAAACTGCATACTAACCATACTCCCCCTGAGCATATGTTGAACCTTATGAAGATACTCAATAACGTACAAGACTTTATGACTCAATGGCTTATGATTACATCAATCACCCAACACATTGGAGTTACATATTTGACTCAGTATTACATCAATTGACAAAAATAATGGGATTACATACATAGCATGACTTGATCCCAATAGCACATACATGACTAAATATTACAATGACTTACAACATGGGTCTTTACATGACCTTTACATCAAGAGACAGATATGACATTTATAACCAAAATAGAGACCTTAATCAATGAGGTAACAAGATCATGAGAGACATCAACAACCGCCATACACCATATAGGAACTTGCAACATGAACATCTGATTGCAGCAACATAGAATCAATATGAACGTCCTCATATATGCAAGATAAGGCAATGTAGCATTAACCTTTCCAGCATTATCAGCGTGTGATCAAATATGAAATGCTTCTAAGCATCACCAAGAAACTATAATAGAAGCATAAGTTAGTGCAATAAAGTTTTTTCAGCAACTCATCCCCTTGACCTAATATCATGAAGGTCATCATTCTCTCTCCTCATATAGGAAGAGTTATAATCAACGAGCATCAAAGACATATTAATCTCTTCCAGTATATACATATTATTTCCATGCGTCAACAACATATGTGAAAACCAAAAGTATCACAAGCCATAGAACTGATTAGCAACATCACATATTCAGTATGCATCAATGTTGCATTAGTCATTATCGCGATTAAATTGGCACGGGGAAAAAATCAGAGAAAAAAAAAAATAAAAAGATAAAAATAAAAAAAAATAAAAAAAAATAAAAAAAATCGAGAAAAAATCGGTAAAAATCGGGAAAAAATCGTAACATACAAAAATATTCAAATTTTTTCAATTTTTTTAATATCTAAAGCATATGCAACATAAAATAAATACATTGACACATAAATATGATAAAAGAACTAATATATAAGATGTTTAATATCATTTCTAGTGCCACATCGCACATAACAGTGAACCATGTCCTGAATAGTAAGTCCTGACTCATGACTCTCAACTCAGCCTCAAAATATCAACAAAAAAATATAATAATGTATCTCATATCATGAGTCATAAAATCATATACAATGAAATGAACCAAATAACTAAAGTCTAATACTATTGATTTCCTTTTCCCTCTAGATGTAGATGTCGGTGGAGTTGGCAGTGGACTATATTGTGCTCTAGAAGCTGAAGAACTAGGAGCTACAGGAGGTAGACCACGTCCTCTACTGGGTTTTTTTTTTCCAAAAAATTATCGGTTGATAATATCGCCGATTTCAAAAACTCGCGATTTTACGATATAATCGCGATTAATGCAACACTGGTATACATATCTTCAAGCTCTAACATTATCTTTACCAAACTTAGGTAATATATAGGCATCATCCATATCTTCACCAAGTCCAACCCATGCATCAATGATGCAACAACATATCAATGTCAACAAATAGTAAGTGAATAATAAACTCATCATCATCATCATACACATCCTCTTCATCAAGTGTATCAGGTAGGATTAACAACTCCACTAAGTGCAACTCAAGTAACATATAAATATCCTCCTTATGCAATCCATGCATATAGAATTGATTGGAAACATCATCAACATCTTTAAATCTTTAAATCAAGCAACATATATATTTTCATCAATGCCAACAAGTGGTGAGTAAACCATGAATTTGTCACAAACACCATCATTTAGCAAGCAGTGCTCAAGATATCATAATGCCAACAATGTACTATTAGAATCATTGCAGATGCTCCCTATGAACATGTGCCAACTCTATTAATCTTTATCATATCCAACTCATCAATCAACAAGTACATCAAAGAACCATTTCATTAGCAACAAAACTCATAACCTCATCATTCCTATGCATCACCAATAGTCTTCAACAAACTAATATCATAATCTAAAAGCCAATAATAATATGATGGAAGCATATGTGAAGCTCCCCCTGAGTTTGTGTCATTCATTTATCACCACAGGGAACCATATGTGATTGTCTAGATCAAAACTCACATATATACATGATTGTCCTTCATGATATCTGTGTACAAAAAGTAAACTATTGATTATATATTGTTTGTTCATGTTCATTGTTACTTGATGAGATGTAATGTCAGTAACATCAAAACATCATCAAGAGAATATGAAACCAAAATAAAGAATCATCACCAATATACTTATGCATAGCTCCCCCTGAGATCATACACTACTGATCCTATGGACCTGATAAGCATCACATGTTTTTCATGAGGTTATGTACCTCACATTCGCTTCTATAGTCACTATTTAATCAAAATACACTACAGTGGAAACCATATTCTTTTACTCTGAATCTGAAGAAGAGGAACTATACCTCTTATTTATGCCTGGGTTCCTTTTTGCTAACACATATAATTTGTCTAGATTATTTTATCCTCTTGCTATAACTTTTCCAGTTTCTTCACCTATAACTTTGCATTTAGTTAATGTAAATACAATTATACGTCCCTTGTTAGCCATTTGACCTACACTTAGAATATTTTTCTTTAGCCCTTGAACTAATAATGCATCAGTTGCTTTTGCATATTTATCAAGTTTGATTCTACCTTTTCCCATAACTTTTGTTGGAGCATTGTTTCCAAGAATAACCTTACAATATTTGTTTTTCTTGAGACACTCAAACTTGTCCTTATCTCTAGTCATGTGATGAGATCATCTGCTATCTATGTACCATTCATATTCATCTTCAAATGAACAAAGAGCGAGGCCACACCTTGTCTGTTCTTCTTCTTTCTACTTATTATGAGAAGTGCTAGTGGATTCATCTTTCTTAGGTCTTTTGGTAACAAAATTCTGGTCTGGTTGCTTGCCTTGGAGGAAACCAACTTGTTGTCTGTGTGGATTCATTCACTTGTTCCTGCATTCTTTTGCTACATGCCCGAACTTGTTACAAGTATAACACCTTATATGACCAGAAAAGAGAGCAGAGAAATCATACATTTTTGTCTCACATTCCTTCTATTGCAATCAATAGCTTTGTGACCAGCTATGTTGCAAGCAAAGCAATATTCCTTAAAAAAGCATGAGTACCCGAGAGCTGATGATCTTCCTATAAAGTGGCTATTTGCTTGAGATTGAAACAATCTGCTTCTACAGTTTATTGCAATGTGTCGATAGTTATGACATATAAAACATTCAACATCATTGACCAGAGGAGATAATCAATTAATATTTCTATTATTGAGAGCAAATGATTTCCTTTGAAAAATCATTTTCCTTAGATTTTGATCTGATTGACTTATTATCTCTTTATCAAGAATTTTAGGTTTTGTATTGTTATCCTTCAGGGTCCTTGCACAAGCCTATGAACTAGATTCCCCTTTTAAAATTTCATGAAAACCAAGGAAAGATTTAATGGAGGGAGACATTTGACTACTAAGAATGTTATCCAAAATCTTAGTATTATCTTGAAATTTCATATGTTTATCCTTTTCTTCTAATTTACCTTTTAGAATGTTTACCTCAACTTCCAGTCTTTGACATTGTTCTTTCTTTTCAAGATACTACTTTCTCATTCCTTCTTCAACCTTTCTTTCTTCTTCCAATTGCTCCTTTAATTAGGTAATATCTTCCTTCATCCCATTCTTTTGTTCTTCAAATACTTGAAGTAGCTCTTCATTTCGCTTGTTTTACCTTTCAAGACCTAAGAGAGATGGTCTCAGCTTCAAGTCCTTCACAATATTGTTTAGATTCTACCGCAACATTTACCGATTTAACATGATCCTTTTTATGATATGTCTACAACTTATACTTAAGATTGTTAATCCTTTTCAAAGAAATATCAAGTTTTCTTCTAATATTAAGAACTTCCTCTAGTGTGTCTACTTCTGAATCATTAACTCAATTTAGCATAACATATTCATCTTTTGATACATCATTATTTTCTTTAGAAATAATATTATCTATTAGTTCTCCTGATGAACAATATTCCTTTGTTTTTCCTTCATGGATTTCCTGTAGATCATCCCATACTTCCTTTGTAGTTGCATAATGCATAACCCTTTTTAAAGTTGAATTAGGTATGTTATTAAAGATGTCGTTTAATGCCTTATTATTCTTTGGCACTTCTTCACCTGATGGGAAATTTTTAGTGTAACCATTGCATATTAAATGGAAAATATCAAAACCAAGGTTCATTAGATTAGACTTCATCTTTTATTTCCATTCTTGATAATTATCATTACTTAACATAGGCATAGCTTTATTGTCCATTGTTTTTGACTTGCCTTCTTCTTTTGTTGCAGATTGTCCCTGACCCATAAATGCATATATTGCCATAGCATCATACTCATCACTATCACTGCTCTCTTGAATTGACTTCTTCCTTTGAGTTGTATTCTTTTTTTGCTTCTTTCCCATCATCCATGATCCACTCCAATCGGTTAAGCTTCAATTGAAGTGACCTTCTCTGATACCAATTATTGGGAAAAATACTGAGAGGGGGGAGGAGGGGGTCAAACAATATTTTAATTCACTTTAAACTTTTAATTTCATATTGTTATTTCTATACGCTATTGCCATTCATGCAACCAACGTATGTACGTGACTTCAGTAAAGGCAAACAACTTATATCCAGTTAACTAACTTTTCATATATTTCATCTTCTATTCACCTTTAACCAATGCATCATTACTTCATTATTTATTAATTAAATAGCAACCATGAGTAGTAAGAACAAAATAAACCGTCACACATAAGCAACACAATAACACATGAGAACACCGAGATTTTAGGTGGAAACCTAATATGGGAGAAAACCATAATTGTCGTCATCTTTGTCTTCATCTTTTATTATTAAGAAAACTTCTTACAATCGTGTACTGGCGCAGACTCTTACCAGCACACAAGCACCCACCTGCATAAGGTTACAACATTCTCTCATTCTCCAACACCCACTAGAAGGGAGCTCCAACTCCCTGATCTTGTTTACTGGATTCTATCGGAAGGGAGCTCCTACCCCCTAAACAAATTTACCAGCTACCACTAGAAGAAAGCTTCGAATCCCTTACTGAAGGCTCTAACCCTCAACACCTCTTGTGGACTAGGTTTCATAATATTTCATACTAGATCCACCTGAATCAAAACATCAAACCTGTAGGACACCTTTCATTATATTTTCATACTGGACCCACCTCCAACATTAAGTCCAATACCAAGCAACAATTTTGAAACCAAATATTGAACCAACTGAATCATTGTATTACCATCAAACCAATCATTGAATCTCAATCAACCATTGCAACCAAGACAAATCCATAACAGATGTAAGCTATTAAATCATACCAATCATTTCTCAATAATTCATACATTTTTCACCATCACAAAAACACAGTGTTGTTCATGTAAACTCTGATTAAACACACATTAGAATGTATACGCATATATGCGCTTCCTCAGTATGAGACCTATGTACATATCTCAAATCAATGAAAATTGAATCTGAATCATTGTAATACTGAAACAACTACCAAATCATGTATTGAATCAATCACATACCACTGAACCAATTTCAAATCATCGCATTGTAGCATCATCACTAATCAACGTCCAATCCATAACCAACTCAACCCAATCAATACTGTCAAAAACAGATTATCATGATAGAGACATCATCAACAAACAACATCAAACATAACAAAACTAATCAAAACTCATCAACAAGCCATACTGAAAAACCCTAATGTAACGCCCTCATCCCACACCTACCCAAGTAACCGCCCAACCAAGGTAAATATGCGACAAGATGCCACTATAATGGGATTTAACCTCCTAAGTCACCTTAAGGAAATGGAATCGATGGAAACGCACCACACAGACCTTTCAAATCAGCAACAAAACTCCCAAGAGCCATCCCAACCACTTAGGTAACCAGCCCCTAAGACCAACTAAAGTTTTAGTGCATCAAACCCCTGGACGCTCCCTTGATATGGACAAGGGTGCATCTGGGAGGCTCCAGAAGCTTCCACAACAAGGGAAAGGCAGCTTCTAGTGACTTTTTTCCCTAGTATTGTGCCTGTGACTCCAAGATTTGTGCCACTTTTTCAGGCCTAGAGCCCAAATCACTGCCCAAAACTCAATGACAAGTCCATAAATGAAATTTCGCAGCAGAATAAAGACACATTTGCAAAAACATTGAGAAGGAATAGACTGGACCCCTACTAGCCATGATAGGAATTTCGTCAAACCTGTCACACATATGACTTCTACAGGTCTTGACAACAGAACTGAGCATAGGGGTTCCATACTTATCTAAGATTCGCTATGAGGAATTCTTTCCTTAACACATTAGCTATAATTTCATCATTAGGCCATAGATACATTTTTCATACATTTACAAGTAAAAACATGATGGGAGGCATACATCACCACTGTCATAATACATATTCATAACCAGCATAATAACAACAAAACTACCAAGGAAACAATAGACATATGAACCAGTATAATACTTATGAAATAACCTCATATTAATGAATGCAATGACCAACCAGGTTTGGGACTTCCACGAACCACGCGACCATATATTCGTTGAACCAAATATTTCTTTCAGCTAAACACCCCCATGCCATATTCCAAGCATGAATGTCGGACTTAAAACCAAACTCAACCAGGGCTTCCCGAGGCTATACCACCTCACCCTCATCAATAGAACTAGTGTTTACTATAATACACGCCAGATCACTAGGCCATAAACCATAAACATACAATACTAGGCTTTACCGCAATCCCCACCAGATCATTAGGCCAAAACAAACATGGATGCCATTGGATATCTCCACCCTGTCTCCTAGTCTATAGGCTTTACAGAAATCCAAAATTCGATCTAGAAATCACTAAGCCATAACTGAGACATCAATCTCTAGGCTTTACTGTTACACAACAATTTGTCACCGTCCCGGCTACCCCTCTCCCGTATCTTGGAGGACTCATTCCGAGACCTATGAGAAGTGACATGGCTTACAAACACTTGCATTGCATTCCTCTGAACATGAGCTTTGTTTGCCCTGAAGACATCTCCTGCTGAAAAACCCTAAAAATAGCTCTTTTTCCATTGGTGTGGTCCCATAGTTCAGCCCTCCTGCCAAGGGGGAAAATCCTCCAAAAAGGGTGCGCCAGTTGGCACTCTATCATAGAGTCGCACCCGCACCAACCATAATCAGAGGTGTTTTTTAACAAATAAATGGTGGAAGTTTCGTCCTAACAAATTCCTAGACTGCTATCTATCTTGAGTTGGGTGGTTCAACTACGGATTTCCATAGAGAGGAAGTGGTTTGCCACCTCTCATGGAAGCTTCCTTGATGATATAGCCAATCCCATGATTATTGGTTATGATCCCAACTCCCCTTCCTCCATCTATAAAAGCTTGCCCATTTCCTTTGCAAGCTATTTTTTGAGTTCCAGAGATTCAGAATTGCCAAATTTCTAAGAGCTTCATGCTGCAAGAGCCTTCTTGATTCCCATATGGCCAAATCCAAGCAAGGAGATTATTGTTTCAATGTCCAAAGAGAGAGAGGCTTGTCCTTATTCCCGACAGGCTTTGCGAGACATGTGTTGCTGACTAGCCACCAAAGGAGAATCCAGCGTCAGAACTTTGGTTATATTCCCCTTTGATTAATTATTAATGAACGACTATTGGTTATGGTTCCACTCTTATTGTTATTTGTGATGATGATGATTTATGTCCTTTCTGACTAACATATAGTTGCATATGCTAGATTTTATGCTTGTGTTTGTGTCGTTTCTTATATGTGCAGGTGTCCATTCACGGAGATCGTGAGGATTGTGATCTCCCGAAGCGAAGGAACGGGAGCACCACCTCTTCTACAAACAATAGCATTAGCATCCAAGTAGGCCTTCATCACTGGTCTGTTAATTTGCAATTAAGAACTTGCGCTATAGCATTTGATGATTGTTGCTAGACCCAGTCTGGGCTAGTAGGGATCGCCTCTGTCCGCAGAGGGGATTTACCTCCTCAACATTTACCAAAATCCACATCGGATCACTAGGCCCTAACCGAGACTCCACCCTCTAGGATTTATCGTGTATCCTAGCATTCATTGGCAAGGATTCCTAGGCCTAATCAAGGGCAACCACCTCTAGGCTTTACCGTATACCCCCTATTAACTGGTCAAGGATTCCTAGACCCACCGAGGCACATAATACCTGGGTTTACAATAACCCACACTCTGGGTCAGGGGTCACTAGGCCAGTGGTGTTACCGCAATCCACAGTCTGGTTCAAGGATCACTAGGCCATGTGTTATTTCTTTTGGAGATCCACCTCACTTAGCTTCGAATCCATCTGACAATCCAACTCAACCAAAACATGAGAACCCCATCACACCATGGCTATCTAGAAATGGCAAGGCTAGGTTGAAAACACCGTCATGCCTGGAAAAACCCATGTCATGACAACAAAGAACCACATACATTACCATGCATGCCAAATCTAGCAAGGAAATCACACATGAAAATCAATACCTGCAAAGAATCCTACTATAATTGCTTGATCCTTCTATTCCTTGCTTGCTCCTTCCTTCCTCTTTCCTTTTTTGCCTTTCTTGATCCAATGTGAAAGTGCTCCAAGAAAACTCCTAAGTATCCAAGAATGAGAGAGAGAGAGAGAGAGAATAATGAGAGAGATCCAAAATTGAACTAACAAAATGTTAATACGACCAAGCCTGCCCACTAATCCTCATAAGCCTTTTTATCAATGAGGCCTCTATTTTCTTCAATTTCCATTATTTTCCTTCATTTTCCTCCTCACAAGTAACCTGTGACCTTTCACCTTCCTTTTCTCCTAATTTCCATTATTTTCATAAATAAATGTGCCAAAAATGTCATTTTCTTTTCCAAAGCCTTTGCCATTGCCTTTACTAAATCCATTTAGCCATAATAACCAAAATGAACGCCCACTAGGATGCTTTGCTTACCATTTAACTTGGAATACGTGTCCCATGCCCTTGGTCTTATTTTTGCCTTTATTAACTTTTACATGGAATATTGACCAGGGTTGTTATAGAACCCTCCCCCTTGGGGGAACATTGTCCTCGGTGTTCAACAACACCCATAACCAACAAGGTTGTTGTAAGCACAGCATACTGTCCATGGAGCTTTATAACTTAGTTTGTTACAGTATTTACAATGATCATTGTTGAAACATGACAATCATACCATTTATTGGAGCTTTATAACACAGATCATTACAGTATTTACAATAACCACATATACACATATGCACATTTGCTTCACCCAGCAAATAATCATACTGCCTATAGAGCTTTATAAATCTAGTTCGATATAATATTTACAATAATACACAAATATACACATATGCACATTTTCTCAACTAGTAAATAAAAGGATATGATGCCTTCATCAGTAAGAAGGGAATCCAAAGGCTTACACCCCCACCCTCAAAAGTAATGCCACGATTCACTTCCTTCCCAGGAAGTCCAGAATCCACCGCCAAATTCAAAGTTGCATCCAATGTCCAGCACTACAATCCTAAGTTATTGTCCTCTCCGTGAAAAGTTACCAGCCCATTGTTCCAAGGCACACTCCCAATGTGCATTTGATTCCATCTGGAAATGCTAATGACCAAAACAAATCCATCCCTGACCTTCCCTTCTCTACTACACAGTCCCTCGGGAAATCCAGTCACCCCCTTCCGTGTAGACACTCACCTTCCAAGTTCCAAACATCCCCTATCCTGGGTGATCCATCCCTTGGCAAGGCTTCCTCACATCGGAAGTTGTTATCGAGAAATATAGTGCCTATGCAGAGCTGCTAGTCCCACTAAGACGGGTAGCTATCTTAGAAACAAATAGATTAAAGTTACTTTCGCTTTCCTTTACGAGAAGTAGATAGGAGAGGAGCAAAGAATACCAACCTCAATCTTTCGCTTGGTTCTCCGCTCGTTCCTTCTCCCCTTTGACAGATGTTTGCCGCTCTTCCTTTGACCACTCCACTTCAAAGAGTACCTGTAAAGTCAAAGCAGCATAATACCTTCAAAGTGCAGAGATCTACAGTCATAAACAATATAGGACCATATATATATTGACCACATACATGCATATATTAGCAAACATACAAGAATGCGGAGGAAAACTTGAATAACTTTATTGATAGAAAGATTAGAAGAGAGGATTACAACCCATTGATCTAACCCAGCGTCATTCTCCCAACATGAAAGCCCTTCTTCACCTCATGAAAATATTAGATCACCCAACACTATGATGTTCCACAAGGAAACCAACGGCACTTCCTTACAAGATACAAATTCTAGCCTTTGGATCTCTGGGATGAGGGATCCATATATAGATGTTTGCAGGGGGTGAGTTAACTTCTGGGATTTTGATTAGTGTCCTCTCTCTGATAGTTCTTGATTCCACTTGGAGATTGATGATCTCTTACTCATCCCTGGGCGAATTCAGAGAGGCAAGTGTCACAGGAGAAGTTTCTGGAAGATTACATGACCATCCACCTTGCAAATTGTCTCTGCCATTTGTCTACTCTCGCCCATCGTACCCTACAGAAGGGCTTTCCAATATGCATCGCACTTTTTACACTGAGCAGGTGAGATGCATTGCACCCTCTGCACTGAGCAGTCTGTATGGTTCAGTTTTGACTAGTTCTGAGCAGTTTTATGTGGAGAACTTCGGGGAGATGATGTAGTCAGCTGACCTTGTTCCTTTAGGGCATGAAACAACACTTTTATGGACTCAGAAGCCCTTGGTTTTTGGACATATGTGATTGGGGTTGCAGTGCCCAAATATGTCTATAACAGAAGGTCAAACAACCAAGGCATATACCTGCCTCAAAACCATCATACTAGCCATAACACGCTAATGGTAGTCAATGGACACTATTACGCACCAGTTTCCCACAATGGCCCTACTCTTGAAGTGCTTTACCAACATATTGTTGCATTTCTTATTCATTTTTTTGTTGTTGTTAATCATTACAGTCAGTTTCAACCACCCAACTGGGCATTTCCATGCTTCCTGTACTAAGCATATATCTTCCATTAGATTTAAAATAAATTGAAATAAATTCACATCATACCTCATTGGTAGCTCATCAATAAGGTACACTTGTAATCATGTTTACTTCCTATCACAACAAGTCAAACTAGCATCTTTGATCAAATCATTATATATAAACATATCAAGTTAGCTCAAGACACAACCATCATAAATCAAAATCATGAATTGCATGCAATCATCATAAGCCAAAATCATAGATCACATATAACCATCACAAATAAAAATCATAGGTCATATGTATAATAAAACTAAAATAAAATACTAACACTTATCCTTCATCGTTCCTTACTTCTGCCTTTGTTCTTTCTGTACTCACACCCGATCAATTGCCACACCTAGCACGCACCCAATGCCTTTGCTTCTCTTCAATCACATACACATACACAATGTACATCACAACACATACATCCACACACAATGCACGAAATCACACATTGCATACACCTAAGCCTAATATGCATCACGACACGTACACCTACACATGATATACATCATGACACATACACCTACACTTGGTGTACAACAAAATATACATACATACACATAGTACAAAACAACGAATACACATGTCATGAAGTCACGACTACACAATGCACATACATAGTACCACATGCCTGCAATACAACATGTATGACATTCACACAATACCACATGTACACTAGTACCATATGTACAACATGTAGACAGTACCACCTATACACATCACCACCTACACAACGTGTGCACAACATCACATGTACACGAAACCACCTACACAATGTGTACACATTGCCATATGTACACTACACCACCTATACAATGTGTACACAATACCACATGTACATAGCACCACTTGCACAACATGTACATGACACCACATGTACATATTGCCACATGTACGACATGCACACAACACCACCTACACACAGCACCATATGTACAACATGTGCATAGCACCACATGCACACAACACCACATGTATAGTCATGCACACAACACCATATGTACAACATGCACACAACACAATATGTACATAAAACTGCATACACAACATGTACATAGCATCATATGTACACAACATTGCATATCCAACATGCACACAACACCATATCCACACAATGCTTCATATCCAACATGTGCACAGTACGATATGTACATAGCACCGCATATCCAGCATTTACATAGCACCATCTATACTCAACACTGCATATGAAATATACACACAACACCATATATACAACAGGCACACAACATCATATGTACACAATACTACATATACAACATTACACATCACCATAGGTACAATCACTGAATATACAACATGCACAACATTAACACTGCATATCCAAGACCACTTTGCCTCTACCAAGCAACCTTGCTTCGAGTGTCTCTCCACCATCCATGCTTATCCTAGCATGTCACGGATCACGTGTTTTCATTCCGCTGATGTATCTCTCGACATTAACCTATTCATAACATAAACATAGACATAGTATAATCACATAATATCAATTCATATCCACATGATACTGACCTCGGAGATCTGTCATGTTACTCTTCCCACTTGATTCCTCATGAACCGGGAATCTCTTCATGCCATTCACGTACATAAGCAATCATTCC
>APFE030759904.1:5869-49231 GCA_000404065.3 Pinus taeda | reverse complement strand
AGGTTTAAAGACGTCGGAACACGTCTCTAACCTAGACCTCTAGAATGTGAGCGTTAAGTTCCAATGCGTTGTTAAGTTTATTCAGTTCATTTTAAAGTTGATCTTGTGTTAGGTTTCGATTTTCAGGTCCTACCGTATGTAATCTCTCAAAATTCCTTAAATGAAATCTATATGCCAAAAAACATCATTTTGTTCGATGAATTCTAACTATGAGAAGGTTAGGAATTTTTCAATCAAACAAAGCGAACTCAAGCAATCAAACAACCTAATGCAACTAATGGTAAGGAAACGAAACTTCTCTTTTGAAAACACAAAACAACGAAATGTTCTTTTCCTTTTCACTATTGAATGCAAAAGATACTAGTTTGATTTTCTTTTCAATGGCACAAAGCACTTAAAATGATTTTGAGAGATAGCTACACCAAGCAAAAGAAATAAAATCACTCGATGAAAAGACAACAAAGTCCCCAAGATACCAAAGCAGTTTTCCAAATCAAAAGGAAAACTAAAGTTTAGGAGCTATGTAATCTAAGCTCAACAGGACAAAAGGGAATTCAAAGGAGGAAGGCAAAGGTGATCTATGCACAATTCACTTGAAAAGTGTGCAAATGTAATCTATGCACAAATGAGAATTCTAATTATGCACGTGTGATCTATGCAAGAGAATTCTCAAACACAAGATGATTCTAATGTAATCTAAGAACCAGGCAAGTGCAAATAAAGAAAATTGGGTGAGATTTCCAAAGATCAAAAAATAAAAACACTCAAAGGCGATTAACACTCATACACAATGAAGAGACTGAGACAAACCTTCAAGTAATGATCAAAGGAAATCAAATTAAGAATTTCTCAAAAGAGTAAATCCAAACAAGCTAGAAGTGAATCACTTGCAGCATAGAATACCAAACTTTCACAACCACTAGATGAGTGCGGAAAACAACCAAAAAGTTGACTGGATTATCAAACCACAACTTCCCACAGAAGGCTCGACATGCAAAGCCACTAGGTGTTCTAGGGCTAGGATACAAAATCGATAGAAAAAAGCAAACAACTGAAGGATAAAAGTAATAACCAATCACACAAAGGTCTAACACACTTCCAGAAGCTGCAAAAGATATAGAAAAACAAAAATCCGAGTTTAAGGAGCTTTCAACTAACAAACTGGCAAAATTCACAGAGCTGGCGCGACTGTCAAAGGAAAAAACACGCCAACTGGCGCGACTGTCAAAGGAAAAACCGCGCCAACCGCGTTTGCTAACCCAAAAAATAAACGAGACAAACCAGGGTCGGACCAACAGTGCTCAGAAGGATCAAACAGCAAATAACAATTTTAAAACTGACCCAGAAAGCTCATTAACTCAGGCAAGCAAGAGAAGACTAACATGCAAGACAAACTCCAAATTGTTGTGTCCGTAAACCCTATCGGAGATTGACTGAAGTGGCTTTGATCTACTTCACTAATGCAAAGCAATAGTGTTTCGAAGGCTATCTGGCCATGCTTCAGGCTCCGTCTAAAGTTTACAAATCGAACAACAAGCTAAACTCCCCAGTGGAGTCGCCAAATTGTTGAACAGGTAAATCCCCTCTGCGGACAGAGGTGATCCCACTAGCCCAGAACGGGTCTAGCAACAATCAATCAATGCTATTCTGCAAGTTCCTAATTGCAATTACAAAGTGGGTAATGGACACCTACTTGGATTCCAACGCTATTTGTTTGATGAAGAGATGTCGCTCTCACTCCTTCGCTCTGGTCGGTTACAATCCTCCACTATCCTCGCAGATGGACACCTGAACATGCAAAGAGAGAACAAGCACAAGCGTGAAATCTAGTAAAAGCAACTATACATCAGTCAGAAAGGATTTAATTCACATTAAACATCATGAGACAAATGAGAATGGAACCATAACAGTAGTTATCTATTAATGAATAATAGGCAGAGAAAGATACAACCAAGGTTCTGACATTGAACCTATTCTCTGGCTGGGCGAGCAGCTATGTATGCCTTGCAATAGACCTTCTCTCTCTCAGGATTCCGGCAGCATAACCTCCCTATGCTTCGAGACTCTTACTATCACTCTAGACAAGCATAATCACAACTAGCATTCCTCCAGAACTCCCAGAACTCTTGTCTAATGCATGAGGACAGACTTTTATAAATGGAGAAGGGAGAAAGATTCAATGCTCCAGGACGCCCATTGTGGATCGACATTATCTTCGAAAAGCTACTGAGGATAGATGTCAAGGATAGATGATGACTCTCAACCTCTATCAGATGGATTTTTTCCCTCAACCGGCTTCATGATCTGAAAGGAAAAAACATATGGGTGCGCGTTTGCCAAAAATCATTACCAAACTTAGTTGGTGCGAGTGTTGTTCTAGGACAGAGCGCCAATGGGCGGGCCCCTTTTTGAGGATCTCAGTGATTGGCGCGGATAAGACACTGTGTACCTGCGCCAATGGAAAAAGGGCACTTTTTCAGGGATAATTTCCAGAAGGTGTCTTCAAGGAACATGAAGCACATACTCAGGGGAACATAATGCAAGTGTTTTTAGGCTATGACACTGCTCACAGGTCCCGGAATGTATCCTCCAATGTATGAAAACAGGGGTAACAGGGACGGTGACCAATGGTGACAAATTACTGTGTAACAGTTAATATGACCAAGCCTACCAACTAATTCTCAGTAGCCTTTTTATCAATGAGACCTCTATTTTCTTCAATTTCCATTATTTTCCTTCATTTTCCTCCTCACATGCAACCTGTGACCTTTCACCTTCCTTATTTTCCTAATTTCCATTATTTTCATAAATAAATGTGCCAAAAATTCCATTTTCCTTTTAAAAGCCTTTGCCATTGCCTTTGCCAAATTCCTTTAGCCATGGTAACTCAAATGAACACCTACTAGGATGTTTTTCCCACTCTTCAACTTGGAATACGTGTCCCATGACCTTGGTTTTACTTTTGCTTTTATTTACTTTTACATGGAATTTTGATCAGGGTTGTTACACCTAGAATAGATACGCGACGTCCAAAAGACATATCGACATATGTGCATGCTTACCATGCACAACACTTGCGTACATATCTCAACATACTGCAAACTTTATCTTAGAATATATACGTGACCCTACAGAGATGGATCTACATATGTACGCGACTATTCCCAAACACACATGCGTATAGATCTAAAAACTTTCGCTGCAAATGCAATTTCACTTTCTGCAACCTTTATTGTCAATACTACAGATTTCTGAATAAATCATTTAGATCACACCATCATTATAACCATATATCTATCATTATTAGTTACTTAGACATTTTCAATAAGTAAATCAATCAAGCATATATGTCAACATACTTCATATCTTTCAGATCTCAGTCTTCTCCTTGCTCCCTGGTGCACACCTGTTCCAAATCAAATCACACAAGTATAACACATTACTTGCACAGTTAACACCTTGATCTCCATCTCCTTATATAGATTTAGCCTTAGTCAATACCTTAGGCAAATCCCTTGGTAATGTCGTTAGTATTATTTGATAGGATCAAATAACCATTATCACTCCCATTACTATGGGCCAATACCATGGTAAATACCCCTGGTATCCAGATTACCATGGTGCAGATTTTGTACGCGACTTTTCTTCATAATACCTATATATGTACGCAACTTGCTTCTCAGGACCCACGTATACTTTCTCAAACTTTACCTTTACCATCCATTTGTCTTTGAACTGACATTCCTTTGTCCATATCACCTGTAGCATTTGTATCCCTATGAATAAACATAATTTTGTCACAATGTTGACATCTTTATCAAGTAGGTTTCCATCAAGGACAACACATTAGCCATAATGCCAACATCTTCCTGGTCTTCTCCGTAATTTTTTTTCTCTTAAAGCACCCTTGTAGGATCCTCCATCATTCCTCCTTATTGTCCATACACTACATCCAAAGGTGAAGGTGGAAAATATCCAAAACAAGTCTTAAATGGTGAATTACTACTTGACATATGTATTGCTCTATTGTAGGAGTGTTGTATATAGACTAAATTTTCATCATAAGTCTTTAGATGCTTTTGACTATAATCCCTCAAAAGGTGTACCAAAATCTTTTTGATTATTTATTTTTTCCTATTTATTTGTAGATGGAATGTTGTAAACCTCTTCAATTTTGTTTCCATCTTCTCCCACAACGTAGTCCAAAAAATGCAATGAGAAATTTGGTGTCCCTGTTTGAAATGGTTCTCCTTAGTATTCCAAAATGCACCCAAGCCTATTCAAGGAATAAATTTGTTGCTTCTTTCCCCTTGATGATCTTTTTACATGCATGGAAACACACATCTTATTGAACCTGTCAACTACCACACACATGTAGTCATGCCCCTTCCTGGTTGTTAGTAAACCTCCCACAAAGTCCATGGAAATTCTTTCACAATGATGAGTGGGTACAAGTAAGGGATGGTATTGACCTTGTTTCCTATTACTAAGATTGTTAGTATAAAAAGTATACATCCTCTAATGAACCTAGCTACATCTTCTTACTTCATGGGCCAATACACATAGCTCTGTAATATTAGCAATTGTCTTCACCTTTAGGAACACATAACTTGTACAACTTGTAGAGTAACCTATTTTGAAGATGATCATCAGTTATGATGTCACCATCATCCACATGACTCTGGCATAACCATTGTTGATATACCTCCCTAAAATCCTTATCCTATGTATATGCTTCTTTATATGCATCATGGGTGAAAGGGTCTGTGTGCATTAGAGCTCCCAAAGTTGTGATTTTTTATGCAGGTGGAATTGAAAGCATGTTAGCCAACTTTTTTTTTGCACTTCTTATACTTGATCACTAAATGAAACTCCTATAAAAAAATCCATCCACTTATAATGTTTGTTTTGTCGTAACTTTGAGATACAAGTACTACAACAATTAATTATATGTGTGGATGACTATTTCCTTTCCCATTAAATATTGTTTCCACTTTTTTAACAATTGGTACCAAGGCATAGAACTCCTTATCGCTCATAAGGTAATTAAGAACCACCTTATGAAACACTTTATAATGGTAGCATACATGCCTTCCTCCCTATATCAAGACTACTCCCATAGCATGCCCACTCGCATCTATCTCCACTTCAAAGGTCTACTACAAGTTTGGTAATACAAGAACCAATGCTTAATTGATTTTCTTCTTCAACTCTTCAAATGCCTTTTATTAACCCTTCCCCCACAAAAAACTCTTGACATTCACTATTTTGGTGTGGAATGCCATTACTAAAAATGAGGCTATGAATTTCCTTAGGTAGTGTGTTTCCCCAATGAAACTCTTGATAGCATAAGCAATTGTAGGTATCAACCACTTTATGATATTATCTATTAACACTCAGGTTGTCCCTAAGCTCCTGAAGGGATACGGCCGAGGTAACCACAAACCAATATTTGGATTGCAGGTTCTAGCCCACCTGTAATCAGAGAGGGCTCTCTCTTAATGATTTAGCTTAGTTGATGATGATTTTAGGCTAGTTATTGGGTTCAATGGGATTTGTTTGTGTTTGGTGGTGGGAAGGATGATACTTTTAGGCAAAGAGGCATGCATAGAGTGATAAGTTTCAAACCATTGGGCATGGAGTCAAGGAGTAGGACTGCTAGTGTGGTTTCTCGGTCAAAGAGGAATGTGGAGCAAGGTAGCTGTACATAAAACAACTTTCAAGCTAAAAGAGATGGAATGAAATCTAAGGAATGAGAGGCAATTAAGAATCTCTCACTCAACTTAAGAGAGGGAAGGCGAATGAGCTCTATCTAGGGGCATTTAAGAATCCCCAGATAACTGTCATTCATGGACGAATTAGGGCAAATATAAGCCATGTGGAATCCATATTTATGCCTAAAACAGATGAAATCATAAAGAAACAGCAGAAATTGAGCATAAAGTGCAGTTAAACAAGTTCTAAGCTAATCTTTCTTTCTGTTGTTTAGATAATGACTTATGAATGGAAAACAGAGGTAAGAAACACTTACTGAGCCATGTAACAACACAAGAATTCCACAATCACTCTTCAACCATTAAACATAGTAAACAATCCATTCTCCAAGCTTGTAAGCAGTCTTTGATTATAGAAAAATATCAGATATACAATGCGAGTCTCTCCTTAAGTAAAACAACCATCCAACAACCACCCAACCCCTCCTTACTTTGTTCAGGGTTGTATATATAGGGTAAATATCCAAAAATATTTATTACAACCCACCTAAACAGGTCTGCGGGAAAAAGCCTTTTAAACCTAAACTTGTGCTGAAATTAAATGCAAGTAGATATCCTTTGAGCTGCGTCAAGGGTAGCTGGATCAAAGTGAGTTAATATGATGTCCTCGGTGGCTTGGTGCAGTGCTTCTGCAATAACTGTGTTTTGAGCTTTGGTCCACTGATCTCATGTGACTTTGATGTGCAGTAACTGTGATTTGAGAGCTTTTAAATGGCATCTATTGTTTTGTTGACTTTGCTGGAGGATTCTTTAATGTTCTCCTACTTCGGGCCGCTGATAGATCTTCACTGATACACTTTGCCGCATCCTGATACTCTTTGACATGAGTTTGGCTTCACTTTTGCTCTGATACTCTTTGACATCTGAATCTGGACATCTCTCTCCCTGCTGGTATGCTTAAAACTTTTAAATCGGGCCTTTTCTGCCCTTTTTCGGCGCAAAAACGACTGCTGAACAAAATATTCCCCATTTTGGCCCATTTCCCGTAGCGGTGCGCGATAAGCGCTAATCGCGCATCGAAAATTTCCTCTGTTTTTCATTTCGGGCTTCCGAAGCTTTGATTTTGCACTTGCCCGTTTTTTCAGCGGGTGACGTGGTAGTACGATGGCAAGCCAACGCAGGCAGGAAGGGGTGAGGTGGCAGGGTGACGCGGCAGGATAAGAGACGAGGCCCATATATATATGGTGTGGATTCATGAAACGCTAATCGCCGATATGCGATCGGAAATAGACCATCGGCGATGACCATATCGGCAGCGCGCATGCATGCTTTGTGCTGTCACAGCGATACGCCGATCGGCGATATCGTTGTCGGCCAAACTAATCGGGGCACACTTTATGCGCTGTTTTGGTACATGACTTCCCTCCCGATTGTGATATCGCATCGGAGGGGTTCCGATAGAACCCTTTTGCAATCGGAGCAAGACCCAAGGTAAGTGATGCGGGCGTTTATGATCGGAAGCATAATTTTTTAATGTTTGAAGGGGATTTCAAGGCATGGGAAGGGGTCTGATGGTACGCTTAAAACTTTTAAATCGGGCCTTTTCTGCCCTTTTTCGGCGCAAAAACGACTGCTAAACAAAAGATTCCCCATTTTGGCCCATTTCCCGTAGCGATGCGCGATAAGCGCTAATTGTGCATTGAAAACTGCCTCTATTTTTCATTCTGGGCTTCCGAAGCTTTGATTTTACACTTGCGCGTTTTTTCAGCGGGTGACGTGGTAGTACGATGGCAGGCCGACGCAGGCAGGAAGGGGTGAGGTGGCAGGGTGACGCGGCAAGATAAGAGACGGGGCCCATATATATATGGTGTGGATTCATGAAACGCCGATCGTCGATATGCGATCGACAATAGACTATCGGCGATGACCATATCGGCAGCACGCATGCATGCTTTGTGCTATCATAGCGATACGCCGATCGGCGATATCGCTGTCGGCCAAACCAATCAGGGCACACTTTATGCGTTGTTTTGGTACATGACTTCCCTCCCGATTACGATATCGCATCGGAGGGGGTCCGATATAACCCTTTTGAAATCGGAGCAAGGCCCAAGGTAAGTGATGCGGGCGTTTATGATCGGAAGCGGAATTTTTTAATGTTTGAAGGGGATTTCAAGGCATGGGAAGGGGTCTGAGACCCCAAAAGGAATTTTTTACGCCTTGGAAGGATTTAAAAGGTACTTGGGAGGGTTTTATGTGCTTTTAGAGGGGGATTTTTATGCTTTGTGGAGGAGTCAAAAAGAATTAGAGGAGGGATTTTACGGA
Source organism: Pinus taeda (assembly GCA_000404065.3). NCBI lineage: Eukaryota > Viridiplantae > Streptophyta > Pinopsida > Pinales > Pinaceae > Pinus > Pinus taeda. Next base: position 41,192 of record APFE030759904.1, on the reverse strand, counting down.
GTGATGAAGGGTTTTTTGCATCAGAAGGAGTCCGAAATGCATGAGAAGATGGTTTGAGGGGAAATGGGGGTTCTTGCTGAGTTTCAGATAAACTTAGCAATTCCCACGTGTACTTATGGTTATATTTCAACCAGGGGGAGGGGATAAGTATATAGGGGAGTTATTTAACATGGTTTTAGTAGGGGAAGGGGAGATAGATAGGGAGTTATATAGTACAATTAGTAGTTAATATGAACAGTGATAAGAAAGCGCTAAGTATTTTGAATCTTAGGCTATTAGGGGGAAAAATGATCCATAAAGGAAGTATGAACATTCCTTGAGTAAAGCAGATCTTTACCAAGGCAATTAATATGGGAAATGATGAAACTAAGAGATATCAAGCAGATCTTGACCTCTTTAGGGGAAGTTAGTGAGTGATTTGAGGAAAGAAGAAGAAGGGGAAGTTAGACATGCCTCGCTTGAGCTCCTCCATAAGAAAACTGCATGATACTTGTGATTTGAATAGATATAACACTTGAAAACATGGAATTGATCACAAATCAACATTCTGCAACCTCAAAACTACCTACCCAGCCTGCTTACCTAGCATTTTTTCTTCTTTTTGGTTTGGGTGCACTTAGACTTGCAGACCCTGGTTATCCTCTTTCTTTTGGTTTCCCTCCTATCTACATCTACACTTATTACATCCCGGGGCTCAGATTAGGCTGTTAAGCACCCTTGCTTCTCTACCTGTCTAATAATCTGCCAAGATTAAGTTGTTTAGATAGATACTCATTCTCTATATTCTAAAACAAGAAATTGAACCTAGGGAGACCAAGATTAAGCTGTTTGGACCTCCCTTTAACTGAAAATTCTTCAAAAATGGAATAGCACATCAAAATTGGAACACAGCATTGGCGTTTAGGCTAGCACACTCTCATGGAATCCTTCTTTGGCCTCTGTAGCAAATATGGAACATTGCAGTATGCAAAGTATGACATATTTGGCATGTAAAAAATGTCAATCATGAAATATGAGTAACCTGGTGCAGCAGGAGGCTAACAGTGGCTCCACTTGGGGGTGGCTTTTCCTTGTGAAAAGTCAAGAATAGCAGGTCAGACTGCCTTGATCTTCTATTGTTGTTGTAGATTGAACCTTATTAGTGTTTATTGTTAGATAATTGAAACTGCGGAATGAGAACAACACTTTCCCTCAACTGAACTTCCTGTGAACTGTGAAGCGATGCCTGCTTTCTTCTACGTGCTCTATCATCCGGACTGTTACATACAAAATAAAATAAAACGCTGATATACACAAAAATTTATGTACAGACATAATCTCACTGGGAGATCTTCAACAAAAGGGATCATGATAATGCTTTAACATTCAGCCATTTACAGGGCCCTCTTTAGCTGTGCTGCCATCTACAGATTTGAGAAAATATGTGTTATTGCCTTGCATAGCGCTGATGATGAAGGGAGTTTTCCAAAGAAAATAAAATTTTGCATGTTTGCCCTTGTCTTCTCTTCATGAATCCCACCTTAGAACTTTGCTGCCTACACGGAAATCCTCGGCCTTAGCTCTCTTATCAAACATCCTTTTGAGTTTCTCCTGCAAAATTTGAGCTTTTTCATACACTTGCTCTCTGGTTTGTTGAAGATGAATGGTCTGATTAATTCTTCTTTGAATGTCATTTGGTTCCGCTTGAATCTCCTGTAACAGTTTGATAGTGGGAATGCCCAAAGATGACAGAAATCTGGCTTCCATGCCATATACTAGCTCATAAGGGCTCATCCCAATGGATCTCTTGGTTGAAAGTCTGTCTGCCCACAGGGCATTTGTGAGCTTTCTATGCCAGTATTTTTTGTTTTCCTCCAGCATTTTCTTTATGATGTTGATGAGGCTTTTGTTGGATGATTCGGCCAGGCCATTACCTTGAGGGTAGTAGGTTGTAGAGTGGCCTAAGGTAATGTGAAATTTATGGCAAAAGTTGATCATTTTTTTGGATTTGAAGGCAGTAGCATTGTCAGTGATGATTTTCTCAGGGCAGCCAAATCTAGAAAGGATATTGTCCTCAAGGAATCGGATAATAATGGAGTCATTGGTTTGCCTACATGGGATGGCTTCAATCCACTTGGTGAAATAGTCGGTGGCTGTTAAAATCCACTTGTGCTGGCCTGAAGAAGAGGGATGGATTTCACCTATGAAGTCAAGACCCCATTATTGAAAAGGATTTTTGATTGAGATGGGCTTAAGGGGAAAAGGCAGCAATTTTCTTTTTCCTTCAAAGATTTGGAATTTGTGACATGAAACAACAAATTTCTTGACATCTCCAAATAGAGAGGGCCAATAATAACCAGCCCTTAAAATCTTTTCAGCAGTGGACTTCCAATATAGATGCCCTCCACAGTCCCCTGCATGGAATTCTTTCATGATGCTGTTGGATTCATTTATGGTTAAACAGTTTAGCAATATTCCTTCATGATTTTTCCAAAACAGGGCACCATCTAAGACACAAAACTTTGATGCTTTCATTTTCAAAAATCTCTTTTTGGTTCTGGACAATCCTGGGGGAGCACATAGGTTTAACAAAACATAGCAAATATCAGCATACCAAGGGGATTGTAAAAAGGTTTCTCTGATCTGTGCAGTTGTCAGCTCCTGTTCATTGTCCAGTTGGTTAATGTCTAAGGCCTGAAAATTTGTTTCGGATATCAGCTTGGCTAAACCTTTTCCCTTTATCAGCTTGGTGGGCTTTATCTCTAGGTCATATTCAAGAATGTTGGCAATCCACTTGCCTCTTCTGCCTTCTAGTCCCTATTGAGTTAAAATGTCTTTTACAGCAGAGTTTGGGACATAGGCAATCACATGGGAATATAAAATATAAACTCTGAAATCTTTGATGGCTTTGACAAGGGCATAGGCCTGCTTTTCCATAATTTGATATTTCAAGGGTGCATCTCTTAAGGCTCGGCTGAAAAATGCAATTGATTTTTCATTTCCTTGGTCATCCTTTTGCAAAAGGACAGCAGCTATCGTGTGCTCGGATGCAAAAGAAAAAATGATAAAATCTTTGTCAAATTGTGGGCTTGTGAGTACAGGCATTTGAGTCAAGGCAGCTTTGATACTCTCAAAAGCTTGCTTGGTTTCAAGGGACCATTTTACCTTGGCATCCTTTTTTAACATGTTTCTTAACAGTCTTATCAGTTCGGATAAATTTGGGATAAATCTCCTTAGGAAATTGATCTTGCCAAGGAATGCTTGCAACTCTTTTATGTTTCTTGGGTGTGGAATTTCGAGGATGGTTTGGATCCTTTCCGGATCAATTCTGATACCGTCTTTTGAGATGATGTGGCCTAGCAACTTACCTTCCTCAAGGCCAAACAAGGACTTCTTGGGACTCCCTTCTTTACTTTTATCAACCCGGTTGTTCTTAACAAACTTGGAAGCGACGGTGTTGTATGCACAAGTACTAGCTCTTGCCGCAGCTGTCACTTGGTCAGCTGGCACAAGTCCGCTAAGGGCTTTAGCCAACTTCTATGAGCTCTTAGAAGAAGCTTTTAGTTGATGGATGAAAGCTAACTCAAAGGAAGCTAATCAACTTGCGAAAAGAGATTGACAAACTGAAGGAAAGCGCAAACCCTAGCAAACCCTAATTCTACCAGCTAGTCCTACTGATGCAAAGGTGAGAGTGCAAACTACTGAAATAGATGTCATTACTTTTATGAAGGTAAAATACATGTGTTTAGACTACTTTTGTCCTAAGAAATCATCTTTTTGTATTTTTGATTAAGTTGTCAATTTTCTCATGCATATGCTCGAATTGTGCTTTACTGTGCAGGGGTGGATCATGGAAGAGAAATGCTTGGAAAAGGTTGGAAGGGATTCAGAGAGGGTCGAAGGAGTCCCTAACACTCTTCCAGAGAGTTTCACAAAGTTTGGCTATCAAGAAGCCTCATTTGTGAGCTTCTACAGGAAGTCTGCAGGGGTTCTACAGGATGTTTCAGAATTTCTACAGGATGTTTCAGAATCTCTACAGGATGTTTGGAAATCGGTTTTTAGGGGATGGATGAGTGAGGGAAGGTGCATGGATGGATCTAGAGGTAGGATAGGGGTCTAAAAATGGCCTAAGGACTGGTGGATGGAGCGGTGACGAGGTGTGGAAGGTTGACTTGGCTTGAAGAAGGCTAAGGCAATGATGAGCAAGAAGGTAGGGTTACATGGACAAAAAGGATAGATGGGAGACGAGAAACTTAGCTAAGAGATAGAACAGGTGGCTCAGATGATACTTTGGGTGGATGAAAGAATGGAGGAGATGCCCTGCACGGTGTACCTTGATCAAATCAACAAAGGCTTGAAAATGATCAAATCTTGAACTAATCTAGTCTAACCATCAACAACATAAATGAACATCAGCTTTATTTGGGAAGAAAACCTTGTGAATCAACTATGCAAAGAAAAATTTCAGATGTCCAAACCCATGACTAATCTCTGCTAATGAAATCAGTACACTAAGGATTGCATGGTCAAGCAAACTAGTGTTTTTGTTGAGGCAACACTATTTCCTCAATTCCAGCCCCTATTCCAATAAGGATGAGGTGAAATCAGGAGTGTGGTTGTCCCTTTTCTTGGAGGTTTTTCTGTTATTATCCTACCAAAGCACCTAAAACAATGTCATTCATAAACAGTGATCTATTCAAGCAACATAACGAAATCTACATAACAGAAATATGTTCAAATGCATAAAGGAAAACAATGATACGTAAAGGAAAAGTAACAGTACAGAAAGGAGGCCCTAGGCTCTCAGGTTGGGCCCAACCCTAAGAGATATGGCTCCTATGAAAAACTCATATTTGATAGGAAACCAAACTGCTTCTCATTATCCAAAAATAATCATAAGAGTCATGCCAAAAATGGCTACAAAAGAACAAAATAGGACTGGCAGCACTGAGGTGCAAAATACATAATAGTTTCAAAAGTCTTTTTATGAAGGCTGAGGCCTCAACATTTATACATCACGAGGGACCTAGCTGGCCTCCTCAATTTGTGGAACTCGGCTGTCAAACTGTGAGTTAAACAGTCCCTTCTAAATTCTGCTTGGCTACCTTCTAAATTCGGCTTGGTGGTCTTTGGAGCTCGGAGTTGGGGGTGAAGATCCCGAGGAAGGGTTATTTAATGCCATAGGCAACCCCCCCTTTGAATCCTCACCTCAGGCTTGGTTGTCTTATAGCCCATGATTGCTTTAACTTTGCTCCAATATGTGTCAAAAAACCTGAAATAAGCACGTGTTAACCACCTAGGAAAAGTGACTTCCCTTATTCGTACAAATGACATAAACATACTGAAAATAATGCATAAACTATAGAAAATGAAGGATTTGAACAAGGACTGAACAAGGATAATTAGGCCAAATGAGCCCAACAAGTTACCAATTTTGGGGCTCATCATCACTCCCCTGCTAAAAGGGTTGCTCATCCTCTGAGCAACTAGTCCAGCTCCTCGTCTTTCATTGCTTTAATGGCCACTCTCACATCCCAGGCTTCTGAAGTAGTGTCCTCCACACTGTCATGGAATCCGGCCTTCCTCTCCACCTCTTCCCACTGCTTATGCTCCTCCTCTTCTGTGCCTCCCTCAAACAATCCCAAAATCAAGGGTGGACTTAGCTTGAGGCCTATCCAATTGGCTTGGAGGTTCTGCATAGACTTCTTGTAGAGAGGTACCCGTGCCAAAGCCTCCCTCATCCAAGTTGGAGTGTGATATTCTCGAATTTTGAGGCTGTGGGACAATGTGTTCCACCTACGGGTGCAAGCATGAACACAATTGTCCCCTAGTAATCGCTCCATATCCTCGAAGTGTGCTATGGCCTGGGCCTGACGATCCATGTACTCTAATAAACCCCTCGAGTTGGTTGCTAGGTGCTGGTGAGCGGATATCTACGTTGTGGGGTCCCCTGGCTCTGCTCTAATCAGGAGTGATTCATGTAACTCCCGGTCCATGACATTTATGACCTCAGCTGCTCTCTTCTCTTCGTGGTTTAACCATGAGGTCATTGCCATCAACTGCATGTCCCCTACTTCTGTGTTGGGGTCCCACGAAATGATGTTTGGAAGGGCCAAATTATGGAGGTAAAACTCTGAAAGCTTGGCTTTATCTTCCGACGAACTTGTGTTACATAAATTTGTGAACTGCTGGGGGTTTTGGATGTGGGAGATACCCCTCTATGCCAACGTGTTGATTTGGAATTGCAGCCACTAGTCCCTTAGGTACAGGCCATAAGATTTGGCCGGCTGCCTACATTGCAGTGCTTCCATTGCCCAACTGGCCATGCAAGCCAGTTGTGCCTCCTTTTCTTGCACCAGCTGCTTTAGGGATTGTATCTCCATATCTGCCTGTAGTCCCCTTTCCTGTAGCTGCTGGTTGAATTCCTCGAGATTAGCTTGCATCTCTTCTTTTCCTTGAGGCTCTGCTAAGGGATCCTTGGCTACCATGTCCTTTTCTTTCCTCTGTCCCTGCAGCTGGAGCTATTGTCTAAGCAGCTCATTCTCTTCTCTTAACTTGGCTTGCTGGGAGCTTTCCACATGCCTTACTCTTGCCAACTCCCTTTGTGCTTCCTTGAGCCTTTCCTCTAGAGGTCCTATATCTGCTACCCCCTTAGATTTAGCGATCCTCATCCACGTGTGGGTTCGTACCCGTTCTTCCTCTAGTGCTAAAAACAGTGGCACTGTGAACTTTTGGGGAATAATTCTGCTGACCTCCAAAAAGTTGTAATAAGAGCCCAAATTGGGCTAGGGGCTTGGTTCCATGATAACATCGACTTTCTCCTCCTTTCGTGGTGACTTGACTGCTCCCTCCTCCTCTTTTGGTGACTCAGCTGCTCTCTCCTCCATCTGCTCAGTTTCTTTCAACCTAGCCAAAGTTTCCTGTAGAATAGCCTCAGCATCCTGTAGAGAGGCTTCTGAGCTCAATTTTTCCATTCTGTCCCTCCATGAGGATGTTTTTAGGCTCCCCCGCTCATAAGTAATGGATGCTTTGGAGGGGGATTTATCCCTCGGTGTGGTAGGGGTATCCACGATAGTGATCGGTTCTTTTGATGGAGGCTGGGGTCTACCATTCTTAATCCTTACACTCCTTCTCGCTTTGAAATACAGAGGAGTCTCCCTCTTTCATTTTTATTTTGGATTGGGAGAGGTACTTAGGGTGGCCAGCACAGCTACTGCCTCCCTAGCTAGGATTTCAGCTGACTTCTCCTTCTGTTGTCCTCCTTCCGAACTTCCAGTAGAAAGTCCTGTAGCGGTTGCTTTCTGGCTTCCTGTAGAAGCCGTTTTCAACTTTCCTGTAGAAATACTCTGCTACTTTCCTGTAGAAATACTCTGCTTCTTTCCTGTAGAAGCCGAGGGCACTATTTTAGCCTGCTTGGCCGAGGGGACTTTTTCTTTTATCTTGGCTGAGGTTGCCTTAGGGGTGCCCTTATTGTCTTGGACTTTCTCAGTCCGTTCTACCCTGCTCTGTAGTCGTTTCTCCCTGGGTGTTGGTGAAATTCCACCATCCCCTGTTTTGGTAGCTTGCCCTGTTGCTGGTGTTCCTTTTTGTTCCTTCTTTAGTGTTTTGCCAGGGGTGTCTTGTTTTTTAACTTTCTTCTCTGCCTGAGTAGGCTCCTTCTCCTCACTGCTAGAAGAAGTGAGCTCCTCGGCTAAGACTCGGATGTCATCATCCTTCGACATATTCCAGAAAATTTCCTAGGAGAGAGGGACAGTGAAAGTGTGGAATGCATCTTCCACGAGGAGCTTAATAAGCCCACGATGAGCTAGCTGGTCTGGTGTCCCCTCTCTGAGTTTGGTGGCACACTCAGTCATGGACTGCAGGAGGAAATAAGGAATGCTCAATTTTTGCTCTGAGGGTAGGTCCATGTAGTGTCTGAGTTCTGTGAGCAGCCGAAAATGATAACCATATATGATGCTAAATTGCCCCTCACACGTAATATACTTCATAATTTGGAGGCTGACTTCACTCCAGAATGGCTGTAGGCTAGTCCTCTGAACTCCGTTCTTATCTTCTGAGAATCGTTCTTCTGGCAAGAAGAATTCTTTCTTAGCCTTCTGACCCAGCTTCCTCTCCTCCTTATCCCAAGGCATCCCCATTGGAAGATCAGTTACTCTACTGATGAGCTGCGGGGTGAGTCTGAGGGTCAGTCCTCTGAAGTTGACAACGGCCAATGTCTTTGACTTTGGCTTTAGGGACAGAAGGAATTCTTCCGTAATTTCATCGTCGTGACCTTGGAGCTTGTCACAAAATGACATCCAGTGTGCACGGGAAAACAAGTCCACCACCTCAGGGGTTTCCCGTAATTTCTTTGAGTCCAAAGGTTCTTTTCGAATGAACCCACCCGGCATGGTAAAACTCTGTGTTTGCTCGCGTTTTCACGCAGACTGGGAATTCTGGGTGGATTTCCTCCTCAGAGTGTAAAAAAGATATCTTTGGTCGATTACCCTGTGCTGAACTTGCCTGCTCACATATACAGAAGGAGAATTTCGGGATTTTTCACATGGAGCGCAGAGCTACGTCTCGGTTATACACACAGCCGCATAAAATTTACAATTTTAATAGTGTTTTGATAGTGTATCACTCTCTACAGGAGGGATTTTTCATTCACGCATGGAGGAAATTTTGCATGCAGATTACTAAGATGATTTCGGCAGCGACATATAAAAAAACTTCAGACAGAATTGCATTCAAATTTCTCTACCCCCCTCACTACGTCGAATTAACCACCTTTGGAATTTTTTGCATGGGGAAGTTGAATTCTGCCTACCTCACTGAAATTCGCCACCCTCGACGTGAACAGTTCGCATTGCTTCGGATGTTGTGTTTCCTGTAGCGCAGCTTCCTGTAGAAGTTGTTCTCGGCTTCTGGAGGAGGTTACGGTAGCGCAAGACCAGTCTGAGCGGTAGCAGGACGTTTGAACAGGTCAAAAACTCGAGCTAACCACTTGCAGAGGAGGAGGACGCACATTCGGCTGGAAAAAGTTTGTGATCATAAATGACTGTAGTGCATCATAAGTATCAACCAGACGATTTCGAATTGCTGCAGAATTCACGGTGCGGGGGTGATCTGTCCCCACTGATCCGTTGGCCGACGTCATTGCAATCATTCCCCAGTGTGCCCCTGACCGCCGAATTCTTTCCTCTGCATTTACCGTTGCCATTCTTGTCATACCTCTACTTCTCCCCGACTTGACACTTCCCACGTGCCAATTATCCAACCTTTCGGCATAACCAATCCAGTTCGGATCCTACGAGGCCGCTTGACTGGCTGTGGTGGCCAGTTGAATGGCAACCAGCCTTGTTCAATCCGTCCATTCTCACAGTCATGCATATTTAGAGTATAGCTTATGCAATTGGACGAAATGAGGTTAGGCACTTACCTGCGCGGCCGTTGACGTGGGTTTTTCCAGGTTTGAGGACGAGGGATGCTAGATCTGCGTGCTGCTGCATTGTGTTCAATTGTTGGAGCTTCCCTGCATTGGCTGCTGCTGGCTATGAGTCTTGGAGATCCGTTTCTCTGGTGGCGAATACGGCATGCACCGGTTCTGCGAGCTGCTGGTGTCTTCGTGGTAGGTACTCCAGCTGGATCAGCTGCTACAGGATTCCTGTAGGACATTCTGTAGCCGTTTCTCCTCCTGGGGTGCATGCTGACATAATTCGAGTCCCGTTTCACAGGTGAAGGGTCTTGAGGTCGCCTAGACAGGTAAGTGCTCGAGCCTCAGAAGACCTTATTTTTTAGATTGAAAAAAAACAACCTTTCTTATTTGAAAAACAGAGTTCTGGTTGCATGTGCAGGTATTCTTGCTCAGATTGGAGTGATGGCGGTGAAAAGAGGTGAAGTGAGTGGAGGATGGAAGAAAAGGGTGGTTGAATTCCTCCTCAGCTGACTTCAAGCTCCAAATCCTTCCCTGTAGTCAATTCTGGCCCGTCCAAAAGTTCTACAGGAAGTTTCCTGTAGAAATACAGAACTTCCTGTAGAAAGTCCTGTAGCTTCCTGTAGAAGGTTGAACCATGATCCGATTGTGCCCAAACTTTGAAAAAAATGAGTGTTCATGGCGGGTGTGCATGTGAGGCTGTCTGGTAGCTTGATAGAGACCCTTGTCCTTGAGTTGAGGGTCCTCCTTTGGTGCGCTGTGTACCTGCAACCTACAACACTTTCAGAGATCAGCTTGTTTTTTTTTTCTTTTTTCTTTTTGTTTCTCTTTTTTCTTTTTCCTCTTTTTTCTTTTTTCTTATTTTTTTTTTAAGAGACAGCAGGGGCGCCTCAATGAGGTTTTCACCCCTACCATATGCCTTGGGCGCCTTGAAAAGGTTTTCACCCAAGGATCTTTTTATTCCCATTCTTTTTCAGAGAGACAGCAGGAGCGCCTCAATGAGGTTTTCACTCCTACAATCTGCCTTGGGCGCCTCAGAAAGGTTTTCACCCAAGGATATTTTTTATTGCATTCTTTTCTTTTTTTTTAATATAAAATGATGCTCAGGGTGTGCCCAAAACAGAGGCAGAACCCTTCTCTATGACTAGCACTGATTTTTCCATAGTTGTGATGAACTCTTGCCTCGAAAGAGGTTTCCTGTAGATCTTTAGTCGATGCCCATTGACGAGCATGGGGATGGCTTCTTCATCAATAGTCCGGATAAGGATGGAGCCATTGTCATTACACTTTTCCACTACATATGGCCCTAGCCACCTCGTTCTCAGCTTCCCTTTGAAATTCTTATGTCTGGAATCATACAGCAGCGCCCAATCTCCCAGCTGGAATTGTTTGTCATTGAGGTGCCAGTCATGCCATACCTTCCTCTGAAGTTGAGTCACTTCTGAGTGGAGGAGGGCCTGCATTCAAAGTTCGTCTAACCCATTCAGCTGCATTAACCTTTTTTGTTGAGCATGGCTGAGATCTAGGTCCAGCTGAGCGACCATCCTCAATGTGTTGTATTCAAACTCGATTGACAGCAAAGCTCTCTTCCCATAGACCAGCTCATAGGGTGTGAAAATGGTTGTGGTCTTCCAAGTGGTGTTGTAGGCCCAAATGGCCTCAACCATGTGATCTGCCCAATCCCTTCTGCTACTGCTCACCACCTTAGTCAAGATCCCCTCTAATGCTCTGTTGGTGACTTCCACTTGCCCATTCGCTTGAGGATGATATGGGGTGGAAGTCTTGTGCTTGATTTTGTGATGAGAAAGCAAGTCTTCAATCAAATTGGAGGTGAACTGGCTTCCTTGATCGGTGACTAACTCTCTTGGGTAGCCAAATTTGTAGAAAATGTTTTCTCTTAAAAAATTGGCCACCTTTTCTTCTGTTGCTGCTTTGGTTGCCTTGGTTTCTGCCCACTTTGTCAGATAATATGTGCACACAATGATGTAAGACTTTTGCCTTGAAGGATGGTTGATAGGACCCACAAAATCCATACCCCACTTCTCAAATGGCTCAAGAGTCACCTGAGGTTGGAGAGGCATTTCGTCCCTTGGGGTTGGTTTCCCCATCCTTTGGCATCGGTCACATTGGTTGATATATCTTCTAACATCTTGATGAAGAGTGGGCCAATAGTAGCCTGCCTGTAGAATTTTGAAGGCAGTCCTCTTGGCTGGAAAATGTCCTCCACACGGCCCATTGTGACAAGTTAGGAGGATTTCAAAGACTTCCTCCTCCCTTACACAACGCCTTAAGATATGATCAGGGCCAAGTTTGAACAAGTTGCCCCCGATCCAAGTGAATGAAGCACTTTTCCTCACGATTCTGCTCTTCTCCTTTGAGGATAAGTACGGAGGGAACTGTGCAGAGACCAGATAGTTGGCTATGTCAGCAAACCATGGGGAGAGTACTGAGATAGAAAACAGATGCTCATCTGGCATCTAGTCATCCACTATTTCTTCTTCACCTGCAGTCAAATTCACTCTAGACAAAAAGTCAGCAACAACATTTTCTTTACCTGGTTTGTCAACGATGGTCAAATCAAACTGCTGCAACAAAAGTAACCATATAATAATACGAGCATTCACATCAAGCTTATTCATTAAATATCAGATTGCAGCATGGTCAGTATGTACAAATGTTTGATAGCCAGTGATATAGTGTCGGAACTTGTTCAGGGCATGGACCACATCCAGGAACTCTTTCTCAGTTACCGTATAATTCATTTCTGCCTTGGTAGTTTTTCTTCAACTTTTCCTAAGGTTGCCCCTATGGCTTTGTTTGAGGTATTAGTGTGGATGTGGAAAGGTAGGGCCCAGTTTGGGCCTCTCAGAATTGGAGCAGACACCAACTTATCCTTCAACTCATTCAGAGCCTTCTGGCAGTCATCTGACCATTTAAACTCAACATCTTTTGCTAAGAGGCCAAACAATGGTGAGGCTAGCTTACTAAAGTCTTTAATGAATTTTCGGTAATACCCAGCTAAGCCTAGGAAACTCCGGACATCTCTCACCTTCTGAGGAGGGGGGACCCTTTTGATGATAACAACTTTGTTGGGATCCACATGTAACCCTTGGCGAGAAATGGTATGGCCTAACACGGTCCCTTCAATCATCAGGAACTCACATTTCTCAGGACTGAGGGACAGGTTCATCTCAATGCACTTGCTCAAAACTTTTCCCAGGTTGGACAAGGCTTCCTGGAAGCTAGACCCGTAAGGAGTAAAGTCATCCATATAGATTTCTACCGAATCATGGACCAACTCGGAAAAGATGCTTAATACAGCCCTGTGGAAAGTGGCAGGGGCATTACATAGCCCAAAGGAAAGGATGCGGTAGGTAAAGGTACCCCATGGACAAGTGAAAGTGGTATTATCTTGGTCCTCCTAGCTGATTTGAATCTGGTTGTACCCGCTGAACCCATCTAGGAAAGAGAAAAACATCTTCCCTGCCAGACCATCCAACACTTGATCTATGAAAGGTAAAGGGAAGTGGTCTTTCTTGGTGGCTTTGTTCAATTCTCTGTAGTCCACACAGATTCTCCATTTTCCATTTTTCTTGGGCACCAACACTAGAGGGGAAACCCATTTGCTATCCGAGATGGGGTAGATGAATCCCGCATCCAACAATTTTTGCACTTCTTCTTTAACAATGTCTTTGAGGGCTGGATTCATCCTCCTCTAAGGTTTCCTGACTAGTTTACAGTCCTCCTTGATGTAGATATGATGAGTACAGACTGAGGGATGGATTCCCGTCATTTCCTTGTAGCTCCAAGCAAAGGCCTCCAAATGGCGGGTCAAGAGGCTACATAGCTCCTTTTCCTGAGAGGGAGAGAGAGAGGAGTTTATATTCAAAGTCTTCTCAGGGCCAAACTCCAGATTCTTAACTCTGGGGGCGGTCGGATTAGTGGCACCTAAGTCCACTACAACATTGGCCTGGGTGTCTTCCACCAATTCTTCCAAGGATAGCTCACTAGGGGGAGGATTTTGGATCAAGTTTTCAATCAAATCATCCTCGGTTGGAGGACCTCCCTTGCTGGCTTCTATTGTGCATAATGATGCAGAGTAGACCTCATCCTCTTCTTCTTCTTCCAACTAGAGGGGTAAGTCATGTTCTAGCAGAGGTTGGGCAGGACAAGGTAGGGCATTGGTTGGTGGAATGGTCTTCTTCACACACGAAACATACCTCTACTGAGTGTAATGGGCACTCATTCTTAGGGTGCTTCCTTGTGCATCTAGGACAAAAAATGGCCAAAGCCCTCTCAGCTTCTTCTTTCTTCTGCTGAATTCGGAAGGTATCAAGTTGCATGGCAATGGTCTGTCTCATTTCGCTCTTAAGGTCTTCCATCTGTTTAGCAAGCGCATGCTTGGAGAAAGAGGTACTAGCTGAGAGATGACTCCCCCTACCTCTCTTCCGGGCTGCCCTAGAATGGTTTCTAAACATGGTCTTTATGTCCTCATAAGGTAGTTGGTAGATATCTCCTCCAGCCAGCAGGTTAAGGGTGTCCAGAAGGTCTTCAAGGACTCCTCGGAGAAGAACCAACTTCAGAGATTCCGGGTCAAGTGTTCACCTGGCCTGTTTATAACTGAGTTGGAACCTTTCCTCATAGTCTTCCAAAGATTCATCACTGCCCATGGTCATCCGGAAGATTTCCCCCTTTGTTTCCTTGGACCTACAGTAGTCTCTGTACTTGGCGTTGAAAGTTTGTTGCATTTGAGCCCAAGTGGTGATACTGTTTCCAGGTAACCCCATGAACCATCGTAATGCTGCATCCTTGAGGGTAGAGGGAAAGAGTTTCATCTTTTTCTCATCCTCAGCATAGTCATAAGTTCGACAAAGGACAACGAACTCAAACAGGAAGGTATCAGGGTCCTCAGTAGTCAGACCATGGAAATGAGGTAGCACAGAGGGACTTATGTTTTTCATTTTCATGTCTCCATTGGTCTCTCGATGGGAAAGGCACCCTCTATTCTCTCGTCTTCTCTTCTACCATTTCGGTTTTCAGCCATGGCTTCAGATGGAATGTTTCCTAACTCTTCTTCTGCTATAGGATCTTCGTATATCTCAGGAGGTTCACCTATAGGTTCTTCTTGCTCATTGTCACCAGAGAAAAGAGAAGGTTGACTCAGTGATGTGGTGGGGGTGTTGGGTAAGAATTTTTCAGTTTTATCTCTGTTCCTACGAGGCATGAAATGGAAAGACTTTTTCTTGCTTTTCTTGTATTTTTTCTTGTACCTGCAAAAAGAGAATAGATTGAACTGCAACTAACTATCTTACTGAAAGGAAAATGCAGAATTGAAATGCGGAATTGAAATGCTAATTTACGCTTGCAGAATTGAAATGCTAATCTATGAAAGTAGAATTGAAACTCTAATCTACACTTGTAGAATTGAAATTGTGGAATTGAAAGGCTAATCTATGAAAGCAGGAAATGTCTACTCTACTTTTGCGGAAATGAAATTGCAGAATGGAAATGAAATAAACTACTTAGCAGAAGGTTGTAGTGGGAAAAAGAAGAAAAGGAACAATCACCAATACTCTGATGCTTCCCTGGCAATGGCGCCAAAAAGATGGTGGGCTCCAGTATTGCAACAATAATGCTGCAACTCCTGGGACTCCCTTCTTTACTTTTATCAACCCGGTTGTTCGTAACAAACTTGGAAGCGATGGTGCTGTATGCACAAGTACTAGCTCTTGCCGCAGCTGTCACTTGGTCAGCCAACACAAGTATGCTAGGGGCTTTAGCCAACTTCTATGAGTTCTCAGAAGAAGCTTTTAAGTGATGGATGAAAGCTAACTCAAAGGAAGTTAATCTACTTGCGAAAAGAAACTAAAAGCCAAAAAGGAACACAAACCCTAACAAACCCTAATTCTACCAGCTAGTCCTACTCATGCAAAAATGAGAATGCAAACTACTGAAAGAGATGTCATTACTTCTATGAAGGTAAAATACATGTGTCTAGACTAGCTTTGTCCTAAGAAAACATATTTTTGTATTTTTTGATTAAGTGTCGATTTTCACATGCATATGCTTGAAATGTCCTTTACTGTGCAGGGGTGGATCAAGGAAGAGGAATTCTTGGAAATGGTTGGAGAGGTTCAGAGAGGGTCTAAGGATTCCCTAACACTCTTCCTGAGAGTTTCACAAGGTTTGGCTATCAGGAAACCTCACTTGTGAGCTTCATGTTTCAGAATTTCTACAGTATGTTTCAGAATTTCTACAGGATGTTTGCAAATCGGTTTTTAGGGGATGGATGAGTGAGGGACGGTGCATGGACGGATCTGGAGGTAGGATAGGGGTCTAAAAATGGCCTAAGGACTGGTGGGTGGATTGGTGAGGAGGTGTAAAAGGCTGACTTGGCTTGAAGAAGGCTAACGCAATGATGGGTAAGGAGGTAAGGTTTTGTGGACAAAAAGGATAGATGGGGAATGAGAAACTTAGCTAAGAGACAGAATATGTGGCTCAGATGATTCTTTGGGTGGATGAAATAATGAAGAAGATGCTCTGCACGGTGTACCTTGATCAAATCAACAAAGGCCTGCAAATGATCAAATCCTAAACTAGTCTAGTCTAACCATCAACAACATAAATGAGCAGCAACTTTATTTGGGAAGAAAATCTTGTACACCATCTATGCAAAGAAACATTTCAGATGTCCAAACCCATGACTAATCTCTGCTAATAAAACAAGCACACTAAAGATTGCATAACCAAGCAAACTAGTGATTTTGTGAGGCAGCACTGTTTCCTCAATTCTAGCCCCAAATCCAATAAGGATGAGGTGAAACCAGGAGTGTGGTTGTCCCTTTTCTTGGAGGTTTTGCTATTATTATCCTACCAAAACACCTAAACCAATGTCATTCATAAACAGTGATCTATTCTAGCAACATCATGAAATCTACTTAACAGAAATATGTTCAAATGCATAAAGGAAAACTGTGATACGTAAAGGAAAAGTAACAATACAGAAAGGAGGCCCTAGGCTCTCAGGTTGGGCCCAACCCTGAGAGCTTTGGCTCCTATGAAAAACTCAGATTTGATAGGAAACAAAATTGCTTCTCATTATCCAAAAATAATCATAACAGTCATGCCAAAAATGGCTACAAAGGAACAAAATAGAGCTGCATCACTGAGGTTCAAAGTACACAATAGTTTCAAAAGTCTTTTTACGAAGGCTGAGGCATCAAAATTTATAGATCACGAGGGACCTAGCTGGCCACCTCAATTTTTGGAACTCGGTTGTCAAACTGTGACTTAAACAATCCCTTTCTAAATGCTGCTTGACTGCCTTCTAGATTCGGTTTGGTGGTCTTTGGAGCTCGGAGTTGGAGGTGAAGATCCCGAGGAAGGTTCATTGAATGCCATAGGCACCCCCCCTTCAAGTCCTCACCTCAGGCTTGGCTGCCTTATAGCTCATGATTGCTTTGACTTTGCTCCAATATATGTCAAAAACCTGAAATAGACACGTGTTAACCACCTAGGAAAAGTGACTTCCCTTATTCGTACCAAAGACATAAACATACTAAAAATAATGCATAAACTATAGAAAATGATGGATTTGAACAAGGACTGAACAAGGAAAATTAGGCCAAATGAGCCCAACAAGTTACCAATTATGGGGCTCATCAATACATATGCCTACTTATCAACTGTAGTATAGTTAAGTTTTGGTCCTTGTAGGTTGGCACTAATGAAATATATTGGTCACTCATTATTTTGCTCATCCTTTTTTGTAAGCACAACAAGAAGAGAAGTGTCAAAAGTGAGAGCATAGAACAAAAAATCCTAATTGAAATATGAGTTGTACAAGGTAGGTGCTTCTACAATAGCTTTCTTAATACGAAAAAATGTATAATTTTCCATTTTTTCCCACCTATATATTGCATCCTTCTTTACCATGTCCTACGTGAGCTTCACAATCTAAGCATAATCAAAGATGAACTTGGCGAGAAAGTTAAACTTCCCTAGGAAGGAGTACTTAGCTTTCTTGTTTACTAGGAAGGGAATCTGCACAATACCTTTGAGCCTTTTTGGGTCTACCTTAATCTCACTCTTTGTGATAATATGGACCAATAGATTACCCTCAGACATTGTAAAAATTATCTTCTTTGGATTAAGATATATCCCATATTCTCCACATTGCTCAAAAATTTTCTTCAAAAGGCATAAGTGGTCAAGTCTCTTTTTGGAATAAACTGTGACATCATCAACATACATGACTATGCTCTACCCAATCTGTCTAAAAAATGTGATGTCCATGTCACATTGAAATGCTCCGTGACATTGACCAACCCAAATGGAATTCTTCTGAGTGTGAACATACCCCACTTCATGTGAAATGTAGTGTTTAGCCTGTAAGGATGTGAGACCAGATTCTAGTTGTAACACAAATAAACATCCAGAAAGAGAATATCTCTGACTCTAGTATTGTTTGTAGTACCTATTCCATAGATGGCACATGGTAGTTTTATTTTTCTAAGGTGCAGTTCAAGTTTCAGAATAAAAAAACATGCTAATTTACCTAGACTTCTTCCTCACTAGGACAATATTTGATACCCATGTCAAATGTCACACTATTATATAACAAATTGACCTCCTGATCAACTCAGAGGGGAAAGACATGATAGCTAAAACAATGAAGACAATCACAGGCCTTGATTCCATACTAACACTGGTTGTGCACTGACAACCTACTTTATAAAGCTTGTCTGCAAGCCTAAGGGTGCGTTAGTGACCCTACTAACTCAAGTTGCTGGTAAGGGGACAACGTTAGTGAAACTTGGTGAAGTTCTAAGGGTCAAAGGAATGAATTGAATCATAAATATCTAGATATTTCTTCCTAAAATTACTCAAGAAAAGCAAGGAAACATCAAAAATCGACCTATTTGGAGGATTTCTAATCCAAAAGAAGGAGGCAAATGGGAAAGAGTTGAAAAGCATGGCAAGTTCATTACTTTTTCCTAGGGAACTCAAGGAGGAGCTTGGAAACCCTAACTCAATTGCTACGTAAGCAAAGCTAGGGCTATGGTGAAAGGGGTCAGAGCATTTGAAATGATAGCATACTTGACTGTTGAGCATTGTCTCAAATCATAAGAACTGAGCAAGAAGGGAGAGACAGAGAGAAGCTGGGGGGGTAAAGGAAGGTTAATACAACAGATGGTTGTAATCACTCTTCCAATATTAATATAGAACTGCAGTTGTACTGTCTACTCCGTGGTGTTCGTATTATCATTCATTCAGTTGTTTGTCCAATACCTTTTAGCATGAGTAGCCTAGTTATGTGTAACTAGATGTTCCTTTATGTATTCATGTATTAATTATGAGAGTTGTATGCTGTGATTATGCTCGTCTCTTCTATGTGCAGGACTTGATCTGGAGCTAGCTCAGGGGACTTCGACCTAGCTGCATTGCACTCTCTAGCAAATCTACAAGGAGGCTTGAGGTAATCTCCTTCTCCTACTCTGATAGTTAGTTATTGTTTATGAACATGCATGCAACTTTGTGATGGTTGCAGATAATCTTACAGTCTACCGAAGGTCTTGGGAAGACCTTTGAGGGTATCTTCATTCTCCATACACCATGCATTTTATTCTATAACAGAATTGGTGACTCCGCTGGGGACTATACATCTAGTTCTCGGTTTGCCCAGAAAATTCTCGATTTTCACCTCCTTCTAATAGCTCCCCATACTTCTGTGATCCCTTTCTAACCCACCAAATATCTTGCTACATCTTTCCTACATGTATTCATCTCTAAATATAATCTAGAAAGCCCTATTTTTGACTAATTTCCCACACTAACGTAAGTTAGCAGACTACACAAATCTTTATAAAGAAATGTGTCTGTTTACAGGGAGCGTTAGTGGACCTATTAACTCTCTGTGGCCACTGCTGCAAAGCATTAGTTTCCCAAAAACTTGATTTCCAACTGTGTCTAAAAGTCAAAAGGGATGGGAAGCATTCTTGTGGACTGAAAGAAGATCTGTTACTACATTTTAATAGCAAAATAGGCGTGCTAAAAGTTTTTTTAAGGAAAGAGTTTTGTTTTTCTTTCTTAAAAGCACTTTTTATGAAAGAAAGATCCACATTTTTTATTCATCCTTCTGTTTCACTGGTTAAAAGCTGCTCCATTTTGGTTTCAAGTAGTTGTTAAGAAACCTTGGAAAGAAGTCTTTTGGTTATGCATGTGTTAAATGACTAAGATGAATGGAAAGAATATGAATATGTGAAAAACACTCACCTATAGAATATAGCTTGTTTTCATCAAATTGAAAATCTCTTAAAACATTGCCTTGTGCATGATTTATTGAGTCAAGAGTCTCATTACATGTCATACATCAACTCCCATACTAAATAAAATAATAAAGCACACATAAAATTTACCTAAAATCAATTAGTAACTCTTTATTGAGCAAGCAAACATTAGTTCAGGCTAGGATCTTGGGATAGGCATGTGAGTAAACTGCCCAAGGTTGAAAACCAAACTAGTGTCATTAAAAGAGAGAAAATTTCCTTCTACACTCACATTGTTGGGACCACTCCAGTAAAAGTGGAGCAAAATATGAGATAACATTGGACTGTAAGTGAAGGTAGCCCACCTTCTCTTACAACTCCTTTGGTTATTCTATGTATTGGGGATCCCTTCAACGATTTCAGAACTGAGTCAGGGACTCAGGTATCCTTCCCACATAGTGTGCTATCTACGACTATGTCCTCCCTGGTAGTGTTTGTGATTTGAGGTATCTTTAGTGGCCAAAATTTTAGGGACTTACACAAGGTGACTGGTACGGGTTGTCCTGGTACCTAACACAGATGGATCTACTCTATCTTCAGTTTTTGGGAGGGTGCTCATCTTCAAGAGAGTACTTGGCCCCTCAATCTGAGGCTCAGGAAAAGCTCTAGAGTTACCATAACTATACATCTCACCATCCTTCACTGTTATTCATTGAGATACTTGGTTTCATCTTCGGTGATCAGTGCTTATAAAATAGGGTAATTTCCCTCTATTTGCTGATTGATCAACTTAGTGTACTTTTTATATTTTTGAGGCACCCAAGTGTTATGATTTTGATACTATAACGAATATCATGATAAAATTTATTGATAAAAATTAAAGGTCACCGTAGCTACATCAGGCCCTCATTGTCAATCTAGCCAATTGCTAGGACTTCCTCCACTCATTGTGAAAGATCCACCGAGCTCTATTGAATTAGATTCCCCATCCTCGAGAAATCAATCTCCCAGATCTCACTCAGGATCTATTTGTACAACTGACGATTCAAGTTTGCTGGAGAATTTATTTACCAAATGATTCCTTCCTCCCTTAACCCCTCTACTTACAAATCCATCAGATGCAATCTTCGATCCCGTGGTACTTGTGCTTCCTACTTTGGTAGTTCGAACATTTCCATCTATCCCGCTGACGACTAATGGGTCATGGGACTTTAGGGACACATTTTTCCCTCCCCTACTTCCCCAGTCGATAGTCACCACAACACCGGTAATGGTGAACCCCGCTATCCCATTTGTCCTAGGTACAACAACTCACATGACACCCGCTACGAGTGGAATCCAGCCAATGCTAGGTTCCACCCCTATAGTGTCAAAATGCATACCTTCGACAAGTCCTACATATAGCACTCCCTATAATGCTCAATATAGCAATATAGGTGTGGTTCCCATCCACCAACAATATGGTCGGCTGCCATTATACAATTCGATTCCATAGATTCAAATATCTGGGGGCATTACCAATATGCACATGCCGGCAGGGAACGTAACAGTTTCCCCTCCGTTCTCAGGCATGCATGGTCATTCACCAATTGACATGAGTATTTCTTGTGCCAATCAAGGACAAATTGCTAGTTCTATGATGGGCAGGAATCCTCTAGGAGGTCCCAACCAATCCATGGGGGCACCCTACTCACACATTCAAATGAGTCAAGGGGGCACTGCTTATCGTAGGCACAATTCTATACCCCAGTATCAAAATCCTCATGGAAATCCACTCTACAACACCATATCTCAAAGCAACTGCTATACCACATAGCCCATGTATAATATTGAGAGTCAAACAATGGGAAGAGCTCAAGGCTCCTTAAGTCAGATGTCATCGCCATGGTCTGAGTCGGGGGCACCACACAATTTTCCTTTCTTGGCAACGTTGGATATACCCGACTTGTACAAACTTACAAACGACCCCATCTATAACAACTTACAATGGTCGTCGATCCCTCATAGGATAATAATGGACATCCCCATGTTCGATGGCAAGCAAGGGGAGGATCCCGGCACCCATATCACCACCTACCATCTTTGGTGTGTTTCAAACTCTATGGTGGATGATAGTATTTGGTTACATCTCTTTCCCCACACCCTCACTGGCAATGTAGCTAAATGGTACATTGAGTTACCATGCACGTTAGTAAACTCCTTCAACGCTTTAGCGATGGAATTCCTAAAGCACTTCTAGCTACCCATCTACTATGAGATTGGGACAGAGCTCCTCACTTCATTACATTAGGACACCTCCACCAACATCTTTGATCATATACACGAATGGAGATGTCGGTGGAGGTTAGTCAAAGCTCCCCCCCAGACTATCTCTTATTGGACTAGTTCTACAAGTCCTTACTCCCGCAAATAATTAAAGATGTCACTTTAGGTGGTGCGGTCATAGAAGACCAATCCATACATCGTGCCCAGCACTTGGATCTGATATATTCACAGTCTATCACCCTTTATGATGTAATCCCCAATGCCCCTCGTAACTCCAATGTCTTCGCTACTCAGCACCCTAGAGCGCACACTGACGGGATTATCGGCACAACCTCTAGGGCTGCTATAAAACAACTCAGTGGTCACATTTCCTAGATGACAGTGGACCCCTCTACCAAATCAACATCTCTTCCTAGCACCATGATAAACTCTGTTCAGTCTACACAAAAGCTTGGTGGTAAGAACAAGAAGAATAAGAAAAAGTCTGCTCCCTCTGAAGAGCAGTGAACAAAGTTGCCCAACCCAAAACAGAAGATCGTTGTGCCTACTGATGATGAAATGGATAAACCCGCCAAATTTCCTTGCAAAATCTATGTTGAAGACCGCATGACCTATCGTTGTTTGCATCTTTTGGAATGCACAGAATACATTGCTAAAAAGGATACTGGCCGGATCCCCACTATCCTCAAAAATTATTTTCCCACTTAGCAACAACAAAACCTTATTGTAAACCAACTGCAACCCACACAAGTGGGCAACGATGGTTTGGAACATCCTTCATCTGGTGAAGGATCTTCTATTGTTTACACATTTGAAATGGTAGATCTACAAACATGAGCCAAATCTTATGGAACTCCTATCGCTCATGCAGAGGAACCTTCCTAAAGTCCAAACCCACCACTGCCCAACGATTTGTATATCAAAAGGTCGGTTGTGAACCTTGTAATTCACCCCCCCAAGGGGGCACTTTGATGCACAACGCAAAATACATTTGCACCTACCACCCAAAACTACAACATTGTAGAAGAATTGGCGCAAGTGCCGTTGACTATGTTGGCACTTGAAGTATTAAAAACATGCCCAACACAATGGAAAGCTTTGCTTTCGGCTATTGGTGGTATAGATATACAAGATTCCATGCATGCAATTTTCGACATGAAAAAGCGTAAACCTCCCCTTTCTCACCAGCTTCCATTTCAAGTGTAAATTACTTCGAAAGGTAAAAGTATACACAAAACTGTCATTGACGAAGGTGCTTATACTTGCGTAATGTCGACTTCATGCTGGCTTGCCCTAGGTTCTCCAAACCTATCCCCATCGTCGAACTCCCTTAAAGCTTTCGATGGCCACACCTTTATCCTAAAAGGTTACTTGGCTAGCTACCCCATCAATTTGTATGGGAAAATGGTAACGATGGGCATAGAAGTTGTAGAAAAAAACCTCAACTATAATCTCTTGTTGGGTTGCAGTTGGACATATCCCATGACAACCATAGTATCTACTGTCTTTCACATCATCCTATTTCCATTGGATGGAAAGATACTTACAGTATATCATCTGTCTTTCTACACCCCTAATTATTCACCATTACCAAGTAGCTCTGTACCCCTAGTAGGTGGTTTGCCTGATTCTTACGTCAGTCTCGATACTGATCTATTGAAGGCTTCTTCCCTCATGGTTTGTTTTCCTCTTCAGCCCTCCAAGGTTCCATAGATGGTCAACATGCTTTCATATATTCCTCATGAACATACCAATCCATGGATCCTACTTGCTCCTTCATACCATGACACATACGGAGGCCAAATGCCACTATCACTAGCTAAACTAGCCCACCAAGCCATTCAATTTGCATTCACATCTCTAGTCACGTTGGTTATGGCCAATGGCACAACCGCCCCTCCCATCAATGCTCCTCCTTTCAATCTACTCGATCAAGTACTACCTATGGACAAAGCTATTTGAGAAATCATGAGTTTAGGAGAGTGACCTTGAGAGAATTGGCACCATCGTGTTTCAATATCTAATTCAAACACTATGCCTCTTCAAATCCTATCCCTTAACATATAAGAAATATTTTCCTCACCCTATATTATCTTCCAAACTTTGGAGGCAGAAGTAAACATGAGCAATATTTCCACAACATTACTCAACGATATTTTTGTCAAGACAGGCATCGTGGAAGACATTCAAATTGGAGTCGATTACAATCCTAAGGAAATCGCAACCTCCACTTGCCTGTTTAAGGAATTCCGTGATGTTTTCAGTTGGTCTCATGAGGATATGCCTGACATTAATCTGTATATTTCCACGCATGAGAACTAGCTTTACGATGATGCAAAACCCATCAAGTGTCAAATCCCTTCCCTACAAATAGCCGTTGAAGCCCTACTCGACACTACTGCTGAAGAAAAATTCTTACTATACCTTAATCAGCTAGATAGAACTAGTCAAGATGTTGTATTGGCACTCAAATCTCACAAGCGCAGGGTAAAATCCCAATATGAAAAAAAGGTTAAGCTTCTTTCTGAGCAAGAGGGCAACCTCATTTTTCTCTATGATGAGAAACATGATATCTTGGGGGAAGGCATATTTCAACCCTTATGGCTAAGTCCTATATTCTCAAGAAAGTCCTCTCACAAGGGGCATATGAACTGTAGAACTGGGAAGGAGTCCCACTCATGGAGCCCAGAAATGGGCTCTATCTAAAAAAGTATTATGCCTAGTATTGCACTAGGCATGTGCTTTGTAATTTTATGTATTCATAAGTTTTGCTTCCCTTTTTGGTGTGATTGGATTGTTTTGATATTTATTGGAGTACTTGTCTCATGCATTCTTCTTGCAATGCAGATGTCGTTGTTATCGTTAGAATATGTAGGATACGCAGATGGTGCCAACCGTCACACACAGCACTTTGCATCAGCTGCTTGGGTCATCTGTACACATGAGTCAGAACTATTTTGCTCCGAGGGAGTCTTTCTTAGTATCACCACCAACAATATTGCCGAGTACATGTCCATTATTTCTCTTCTCACAAAAGTGTCATCAAGGGGCATCTGCAATTTGGTGGTTAGGTTAGACACCCAGCTAGTCGTTATGTAGTTGACGAATCATTATCACATCCGTAATCCAACCTTGTTGCATCATTATCTAAGAGTATGACTCCCGGAATGTCGATTTGCAATAATCACATATGAACACATTCCTCAAGAATTAAATACAGTTTCTGATTCATTAGCTAACTATGTATTAGATTGGCATCTGTCTCATTCTTTATAGAAGCATGCATGCAAAAGTAAAAACTTTACTTAGTTAAAAATTTTACAAATTTTTTTTAGAAAACACCTACACCATCAAAATAACAAAATGTATATATATATCTATCTATCTATCTATCTATCTATATATATTATATATATATATATATTATATATATATATATATATAATATATATATATATATATATATATATATATAATATATATATATATATATATATATACATACATATATATTTATATATCAAAATCCTATCTTTTACATCAAAATATTCTAAAACTTGGATGTTTTAAGTACAAAATGGCTAATAAGCCTAGCTACAAACACCCCTTTGGCTATGCCAAAACACCTGCTAAAAAGAGCCTATTGCTCCTAAAATGCTAAAACTGCTCTAGCTACCCTCCGAAGAGGAACAAGAAACCACTCAGGTACACCAACTGTGTGCCACTACATATGAGTGGGAATCTCCATCATAGGAAGGGGGGGACACCCATGGTCAAACCCTCCAAGTTTCTCAGGACCTTACAAAGATTGTCGGCATCGCCCCCTCCAACAGGTAGTTGGCCTCCTCATTGCATATGGTGAGGATCGCCTACATGTCGTAATGGCACCACATTTTTTTTAGGAATAAAGTTTCATGTCAGTACTTATTTCGCCTATAAAAACATTACATAAACATATAAAAACTAAAAAATACTTAAAATACCATCAAAAATAATTCTTACCTTGAGGACCCCAATTGGTCCCGGCTAGTAGCATCAAGTCCAAGTCGTCAGTAAAGTCCATGCCCTTAGAAGCATAGTCATCAATTATCACAATTTGGCCATGAAGCCACTGGAATAAATCTTCATCAAAGAAATGCTGAATCGGTCCTCCTCCTGTGCGAGGATCAAGTGATGACCAGTGACCCTACCTTGGCTCCCTAGGATCAAGGGGATCTAAGCTCATCCTTGGGCGCATAACGGGTACCCTCTCAAGGAACAATCAAACTATGATAGTACCATACCCAAAACTGTGTTGGGTACGAGTCTTGCATGCTGTTAATTCTTCCTTCAACTAGCGAAGCACTGCTTCACACTAGTTGAACATCTGTGGCTAGACACAGTCAACTGCAAGCAATAGTTGGGCCTTTTTCACAACGTGGGGACTCTTTGACCCTGCCAACCACACAATCAACCATAAAACTTCCCTCGTAGACCTAGACCTTATCCTCCCTATGGGGACTTTGTTACTGACTAGTCCACTCTCAGGGATGCAGTAAGATTATACCAACTCTAAGGTAGATTGTGGATCTGACCTACCACTAGTGAGTTTTTCCTATGCACCATGACATGACAAACTGGCCAAAAAATATATGTCATCACGGTCAATAGCTAGCTCTTAATCTCCAATCCTAAACACTTGCCCGTGTTCATCCCAGCATTGGATGATCAATCTCAATAACTCCTCAACCCTTTCATCAGCTCCAACTTTGCATACTTCAGTAAACCACAGCGGCGCAATGCTGGTATGCATGTTGGATCATTTTGCATCAGCAATTCCTAGCTATCATGGGTCCGTTCTCTCCATAGGTGAGTCATTATGGCCTGAAACTTGCACAAAATAACCCTAAAAACAGTCAAAATGGGGAAAATTAGCTTCTGGAATCCTTGCATGAGGTTTCTAATTGCGCCCTTTAGCTCTAATTCCCTCACCAATGATACATAGGGATGATTAACGCCCTCAAGTGGCTCATACAGAGTGTTTAACACTCCCTACAGGCCATTTAGAGGGCGTTAGTGCGTAAACCGAGCTTTACGACACCTTAGATCTACAATATTCCACCCTTGAAACTGTCAAGAAAGGTTAAGGAATGAATAGAGCAAGGTTTTAGCCTTTACATGGGACTAACAGCACGTCGAATGGTCGCCTGGATCTCTTGCAATGGTTCGCAGAAAATCTGCTCCTCTTTAGCTCCAAAATGCTCTCACAAATCTCAAATAGTGAAAATGATGAATGTGAAAGCTCAAAACATTTCCTTATATTTATTCTGGAGACATGATTTTTTGAAATCATTAAGGAGGAAGTAGTCCCTTCTCCATGATTTTTTATCATGCATGAACCCATATGGTAGGAATTTCTTCCTTTTTATACCTTTTTACCACTTTTTGATGACAGTACCTTTAGGAAGAAAAGTAGTAAAAGTTGCGTGCAATTCTCATTAGAGCACTTCTCAGGATATTTTATTCCTCTTTAAAAAATAGAAATATCTTTGAGTTTTTGATCGTTGGGCTTGTTAAACATATGCAATGATGGTTTGAGCAACTCTTTTTTGATCTTTTTCTAGCTCATTAAACTGAAAAATACCAATGGTTCATTATTTTTAGGTGCTTTTATTTCTCACTCGTTAAACTGAAAAAATCTCGAGTTTTGTCTTTAGGCTAGTTAAATGTTTATAAAGATGACCCAAGCATTATTTTAGGTACTTTTCTCACTCGTTAAACTAAAAAATCCTGAGTTTTTGTTACGAGGCTTGTTAAAAATATACGGCGGCAACATCATCACTTTCTTTTTTGGGACCATTTCTCGCTCTTAAAATCGAAAAATCCCGAGTTTTTCCTCTCCTTCGGGCTTGTTCAATCTACAAAGGAGGAATGAGCAGTTCTTTTACCTCTTTTTCCTTGCTCACTAAATTGAAAAGGGTACCTTGAGTTTTCTTCACTTGACTCATTAAAAATTGATGAAGGCATTGAGTTTGTCGTCACGTGACTCATTAAAAATTCACGACAAAAAACGATTTTAGTCCATCTCCTCATACTCGTAACAAAATGAGGTCGACATCTATTGAACAAAAGTTTCTCTTTATCTAGATTCAATAGATTAACTAATGGAAAAGTAACCGATTAAGGTATACTATTAACCTTTTGTCGCACCTGGTTAACAACTATGACAAAGGGACCACCATGGAGTCGTTCTTTATGATCTTTTTAGACTCTTTAAATATGAAAATATCGATGAGTTTTCCTGTTTGGACTCATTAAACTAATCAGATAGGGTAGAGAGTCGCTCTTTTTGCAGTCCCTTTCAGACTCTCTAAATATGGAAAGATCGATGAGTTTACTCGTCTAGACTCATTAAACTAATCAGAAGGGGAAAGTGGATAGTACAACTATATTCCATATTAGAAAGCGTAGTTTGGTAGCAGTCATTCCCTTGAACATGGAATTCCCTCAGGCAAACCTTCCTTGCGATGACCTCTCAATATGAAGCATACCATCCTATGAGTTTAGCCTATATACCTTGATGTTCTTGGATCTTTGTATGCTAACAGTCTTTGGTGTTCACGAGTCTAGTGTTTTCTGGTTAAAACTATTGTCATGCCTTCTATTATTCAAGGGTTAACCTTTCATTTCCTCCATTAACCCATCAAGCATATCCTTTCATCATGCCCTCTGTTGTTTAGACCCAAGTGCTCAAAAGATTCATCAAAAAACAAAATCATTCTTGTCTCATTTCGTTTCGATTGCTATAGGACACACTATTTCCTACCTTTTGACATGTTTCTTTCTATTGACTTCAACACTCTATCTAGGAAGATAACCCAGAAACACATTTAGTGCCTTGGTACTTGCAGACATTAGTGGCAGGTTCTCATTATTTGGTCCTAGCTAAGTGATTCTACGGGTGTTCGACGACAATGACATCTTTTCACACTCGTTAGAATGTACTGTGCATCTTGGAGACCATCACCATTATCAATGGCCTTCCTTGCATCTTTTAACTGTCTCCATTATTGACTGGTAATCAGATCATTTCGTTCATGTTCAACGTCAAAGCATATATTCACATGTATCAATCTATGCTATTTGGTGAAGAAGAAATCAAGACCTTGGGTAGAGGCTTGCATCATTCAACCTTGTTTCCTCTCCCAAGTTGCAGATATTTTTTTTTGGAGACAACTTCTCAGGATGATTCTATTATGACACCGAATCCACATTGTGCTTATCGGTGGCCAGTATCATCATATCTCTTTGGAGAAAAATCACTCTGACATAGCTACTAAGCATGGGAATGCCTGACTCAGGACATGATTTTAGTAGTTTTATATATATGTATTGTATCAGGTTTCGCTTGCCACCCGAAGCTTCGATCCTCTCTCTCTTTTTGAAGGAAAATTACAGTTAATGTAAAGTATTTCGGCCATCATCGTAGCCTATAGTCTCATACTTTAGGGGGCATCTGTTATACAACAAATTGACCTCCTCATCAACTCAGAGGGGAATGACATGTTAGCTGAAGCGATGACCATAATCAGAGGCCTTGGTTCAACACTAACACTAGCTATGCACTAACAACCTACTTTATAAAGCTTGTCTGCAAGCCTAACGGTGCGAGATGACCCTACTAAATCATGTTGCTAGTAAGTGTACGTCGTTAGTGAAACTTGGTGAAGTTCTAAGGGTCAAAGGAGTGAATTGACTCATAAATATCTAGATATTTGTTCCTAAACTTACTCAAGAAAAGCAAGGAAACATCCTAAATCAACCTAATTGGAGGATTTCTAATCTGAAAGAAGGAAGCAAATGGGAAAGAGCTAAAAAGCATGGCAAGATCATTGCTTTTTCCCTAGGGAACTCAAGGAAGAGCTTGGCAACTCTAACTCAATTTCTACATAAGCAAATCTAGGGCTATGGTGAAAGGGTTCAGAGCATTTGAAAGGATAGCATACTAGACGATTGAGCACTGTCTCAAATCATAATAAGTGAGAAAAAAGGGAGAGAAAATGAGAAGTTGGAGGGGTGAAGGAAGGCTAATACAACAAATGGTTGTAATCACTCTTCGAATATTAATATAGAACTGCAATTGTACTATCTACTCCGTGGTGTTGGTACTATCATTCATTCAATTGTTTGTCCAATACCTTTTAGCATGAGTAGCTTAGTTATGTGTAACTATATGTTATTTTATGTATTCATGTATTAGTTATCAGAGTTGTATGTTGTGATTATGCTTGTCTTCCATTTGTAGGACTTGATCTGGAGCCAGCTCAGGGGACTTCCACCTAGCTGCATTGCGCTCTCCAGCAAATCTACATAGAGGCTTGAGGTAATCTCCTTCTCCTACTTTGATAGTTATTTATTGGTTATGAACATGCATGTAACTTTGTGACAGTTGCAAATAATCTTACCATCTACCGAAGGTCCTGGGAAGACCTTTGAGGGTATCTTCGTTCTCCATACACCGTGAATTTTATCCTATAGCATGCACTTTGTAGATGACCTGAGTACCCACTAACTTCCTTAACGCCTTTTCAATTATAGGCTTAAGCATCAGATGTACCTATCATAGCTTCTGTTGGAAATACTCGTCCCCTTCTTTTATCAGAATGGTGTATTGGATTATTCACATCTCATAAGTTTTGTGCTCATCATATGTCCACATGAAAAATCCCGGTACTACTTGAATTAGCATATAGAGGCTTGTTTCGCATGTGGTGTGCAACAAGTACTGAGATTGAAAGAATTCAAATTATTTTTTGTTCCAAAATTTATTTTTTCATGTGACCGTATTGAACTATAGGTTTTCGCATTGACTAGCCCTTGGAAGTGATTTCGCAAGTCATAGAGCTTTTCAAAAGATACCATGTGTTTTGGCATGGGATTTTCCTTGTTTTTGTGAGCTTCATCCTACAATGCTTTCTCATGCTCGTCATCATTGATAGTTACATCCTTGAATACACCAGTGTTTGCCATTAAGCGTAATATCTTCTAGTCATCATTGAAAATGCATAAATTAGTAATATTATCAGGGATCGATGGCTTATAAATAATTTCTACAGAAACAGAATCTCTAAGCGGTGATAACCTAGGAACAACATTTTCTAATGCATTTGTAGTTGTGTTACACATTCTAGGAACAAAAACAATATTGAAAGGTAGGAAATGAGAAGTTAATCGTAATACCTCTTGTTAATAACCTTTCTAATGCAGTGGCACATAGTGAATAGTATTGCATACCTTTGATACAATTATTTCAGAATCATCTACAACTTTGAGGATCTCAGCATTGAGTTTGATGGCCTTCTGTAAGCCTAAGATGTGTGCTTCATATTTTGTGGTGTTATTCATGGACTTAAATCCTAAGAAGCTTGACGTTATATGTTTTCTCTGTCGTGGGTGTAGTAAAACACAACCAACTCTAGAGCCCTCCTACATCTTAGAACTATCAAAATAAAAATCCAAACATCATATATATAAGGACTATGCACTACACTATACTACTACTACTAATACTACATGTTGAAAATAATACTGAGAGGGGGGGTGAATCAGTATTATCTAGTTCTTTTAACAAATATTCCTTATTGACACTTTGAATTATTTTTGCATATCAGTACCATAAAATAATGAGCAAGAAAAACAGACAGTCACATCAGTCACATCAAAGAACACCAGATATAAGGGGGAAACCCAATGTGGGTGAAAACCACCTGCTGCAATATGTCTCTATCTTCTTTCAAATTAGAAACTCCTTTTACAATGGTCTTGTACTGGTGCAGTCCTTTACCAGTACACAGGCTGCAACCTGCAGAGAGCTACAACTCTCTCTCGTTTTCCAGTCTCTCCTGGAAGGAAGCTACAACCCCCTACTTCTTTTCTTTCAAGGACCACTTTTCATAAATTTTCAAACTGGATCCATAAACATCAAATGATCATCAAGTACCAGTAAGTAACCCAGATAACTAGATCCACAATAACAGTAAACTAAACCTAGAACACCTTATCAACAAAAAAATCAGTCAACAAAAGATCTTAAGACAGATACGTAATTTCCTTTTCTCTGGCCTGTGGTGTCTCTGCACTGCGCCTTCTGTGGTGCCTCTGTGGCGTCTCTGCACTACGCCTTCTGTGGCGCCTTCGCACTGCGCCTTCTGTGGCGCCTCCGCACTGCACCTTCTATGGCGTCTCCGCACTACGCCTTCTGTGGCGTCTCTGTACTGCGCCTTCTGTGGCGCCTCCGCACTGCGCCTTCTGTGGCGTCTCCGCACTGCGCCTTCTGTGGCGCCTCTATGGCATCTCCGCGCTATGCCTTCTGTGGCGCCTCTGTGGCATCTCCGCACTACGCCTTCTGTGGCGCCTTCGCACTGCGCCTTTTGTGGCGCCTCCGCACTGTGCCTTCTGTGGCGCCTTCTGTGGCGTCTCCGCACTGCGCCTTCTGTGGCGTCTCCGCGCTGCGCCTTCTGTGGCGAATTTGCACTGCGCCTTCTGTGGCGTCTCCACACTGCGCCTTCTGTGGTGCCTCTGTGGCTTCTCCTATGGCGCCTTTGCACTTCTGCAGCTGCAGCGCTCGAGAGATCACCCTTCACAGATTCACTTTCCACTTCACTTTCATACAGATCGAGCTTTTGAAACAATAACCCAATATTTCAGATCTTAAGATATTCAACCCAAAGGCATACACAAGCCAAATGATCTCCTTTGCTTTATATAGGCAAGCTCTTCCTCAAATCATGGACCAATACCATGGGCCAAAAGCATAGGATCAAAAATTGTGGGACTAATACCATGAACCAACCATGAAAGTGCGTGAACTTTTCTCCACATGAAATAAACTTTTCTCTGTATAAAATTCCGTGAACTTTTCTCTACATGAAATAAACTTTTCTTTGCATAAATTTCCGTGAACTTTTCTCTACATGAAGTAAACTTTTCTCTGCATAACATTCCGTGAACTTGAAAATAACTTTGCTGCACTATAATTTATCATTTGAGTGATTTGCCGTCGAGGACAACACTTGTCTCATAATGCCAACAATCTCCCCCTTTGGACTTGATGGCAACCTCAAAAACTTCAGCGACATTCTCCCCCTTTGACATCAAGGGAAAAGGGTTATGCTCCCCCTAAGAACATGCTCCCCCTGAATATGAACCAGATCTGCAAAGAAGAACCATAATCCACCAGATACCATTAATGACCAAGAAAGAGATAGAGACATATTGCAGCTATATTCAGATCAGCTCCCAGATCTCCTTTTGTACATCCTCCATAATGCCAACAATGCATTATATGCTCCCCCTGAACCTGTGCCGCAACCCAGCACATGTACGCATATACCTCAGATGATTCATGCGTACAACCAACAATCAGAAGAGTCTCAACAATAAGATGATGCATCAACAACCCCCAACTTTTTCTTGAGGTATTCAAAAGTCTCCCTGGGCAATGGTTTGGTGAGAATATCAGCAACTTGTTCCTTAGAAGCAACATACTCCAACTTGAACTTTTGTTCAAGCACTTGTTCCCGGAGAAAATGATACTTGATTGGTATGTGCTTGGTTTTTGAATGCATGACAGGATTCTTTGAGATGCTGATTGCACTTGTGTTATCGCACAAGATAGAGATAGGTGGTGTACAAGTGATTTGAAAATCCTGCAAGGTCTGCATCATCCAAAGGAGTTGAGTGTAGCAAGATGCAGCAGCAACATATTCCGCTTCAGCTGTAGTAAGGCAATTGAACTTTTCTTGCTGAACCAAGATACTAATCTGGAACCCATAAAGAACGCACCACCACTTGTGCTCTTCCTGTCATCCACGCTTCCGCCCAATCTGCATCTGTATAAGCATGAAGTGTGAGATCTGTATCTCTAGGATACCATAAGCCATAATTTTGTGTCCCTTGAAGATATTTGAAAATTCTCTTTACTGCCTGAAGATGAGTCTCCTTTGGATTTGCCTGAAATCTGCCAACTATTCCTACTGCATGCATGATGTCCGGTCGGGTACCTGTCAAATAAAGTAGACTTCTGGTCATAGATCTGTAGGTTGGTTGATGTACTACTGCAGATTCATCATTTGCACTGAGGCTACATCCTGTGACCATGGGTGTACATACTTGTTTTGCATCTTCCATGCCATATTTCTTCAAGATCTGTTTGAGATACTTGGTTTGAGATAAAAAGATTCCTTCTTCCTTTTGTTGGATTTGCAAACCAAGGAAATATGTCAGTTCTCCCAGCAAGGACATTTCAAATTCTTTCTGCATGACCAAGGCAAAGCTTTGACTCATCTCTTCTTCATTGCTGCGAAAAATAATGTCATCTACATACACAACAAGTATTAGCAATTTGTCATTTTCAACTTTTATATAAAGATTGCTATCTGCTGATCCTTTTGAAAAACCTTGTTGATGAAGATATTTATCCAAACGATAGTACTAAGCCCTTGGAGCTTGTTTGAGCCCATAGAGAGCCTTTTTCAATCTGCATACAAGATTTGGATCATTTCCAAGAATGAACCCATCTGGCTGTTCAATGTATACTTCTTCTTCCAAGTCTCCATTCAGAAAGGTTTATTTCACGTCCATTTGAAATACTTTGAAGTTTTGAAAACTTGAGAGATCAAGGAACATTCGGATGGCTTCAAGTCTTGCAACGGGAGCAAAGGTTTCTTCAAAGTCTATTCGTTCTTGCTGCGCATACCCTTTACAAACAAGTCTGGCCTTGTTTCTAATTACTTCTCCATTTTCATTCAATTT
The DNA here is from genome assembly GCA_000404065.3 of Pinus taeda. NCBI lineage: Eukaryota > Viridiplantae > Streptophyta > Pinopsida > Pinales > Pinaceae > Pinus > Pinus taeda. Next base: position 6,473 of record APFE030759904.1, on the reverse strand, counting down.
ATTTTTGAAGACCCATTTTGTTCCGATAACATTCTTATCCTTTGGTCTAGGAACCATTTCCCAAGTGTTGTTCCTTTCGATTTGCTCAAGTTCTTCATCCATTGCTTTTATCCAACATTAATCTTCGCATGCCTCTTTCACATTTTGTGGTTCAGTAGAGGAGAGTAATGCCAAATAGCTTGAGGCTTCTGCAACTGTTCTTCTTGTTTGTACACCTGCTTCTTTCTGCCCCATAATCTGAGATTCTGGATGATTCTTTTGAACATATCTGGATGGAGTCTTTTCTTCTATTCTTGTCTGCTCTTCTGATTCTTCTTCAGGTTCTTCTTGAGGTTCTTCATCATTCTGCTGTTGAGGGTAGCCTTCATCTTCTTCGATGTCTTCATGATGTACTTGTCTAGGGATGTATCCCTTCTCATCAACCACTAAATCAATGCTTTCAATAATTCTGCCAAGTCTTTTATTGTAGCACTTGTATTCTTTGCTATGTGGAGAGTAACCAAGAAGAATGCCTTCATCTGCTCTAAGTTCAAGTTTTCCAAGCTGCTCATCAGTATTCTTAATATAGCATTTGCTCCCAAAGATTTTGAAGTGCTTTACCGAA
>APFE030759899.1:41533-78490 GCA_000404065.3 Pinus taeda | reverse complement strand
AGAAGCAATGCAAAAGGAGTATGATGCCCTCATAAAGAACGGCACTTGGAAGCTGGTTGATCCTCCATTTGGAACCAAACCAATTGGCTGCAAGTGGGTCTACAAAAACAAGTACAAAGTTGATGGCTCACTTGACAAGCACAAAGCTAGGCTTGTGGCAAAAGGTTTTGCACAGAAGGAAGGGGTCGATTATGAGGAAACTTTTGCTCCCACAGCAAAATGGCCACCATCCGGACACTCTTTGCACTGGCAGCTCAGAACGGTTGGAAAGTCCATCAAATGGATGTAAAAACTGCCTTCTTGAATGGAGATCTAAAAGAGAATGTTTTTATGTCCCAGCCTGAAGGATTTGCTGTGAAAGGACATGAACATAAAGTATACAAACTTGTGAAGTCCTTGTATGCCTCAAACAAGCACCACGAGCCTGGTATGAAAAACTAACTGAGCATCTTCTGAAACTCAACTTCAATCATTTTGATCTTGATGATGCAACTTTATTTGTCAAGAAAGTTGGCAAAACAGTTGTATATCTTGTGGTATATGTAGATGATCTTTTAATGACAGGGAACAGTGAAAGTTATATTGCATCCATAAAGAAAGAATTAGGAAAAATCTTTGAAATGACTGATTTGGGCTATGTTCATTACTATCTTGGCATTGAAGTAACCCAACATTCAAAATCCATATTTCTTTCTCAAAAGAAATACATTGGAGATTTGTTAAACAGATTTGGCATGACAGAATGCAATCCTCTTTCTACTCTAATGGAACAAAACTTGAGGCTCACATCTATTGAAGGAAAGGAATTTGAGGATGCAACAAAGTACAGACAGCTTATATGAAGTCTCATCTATCTCAGTACTACTAGACCAGACATTTCATTTGCTGTTGGAATCCTCTCCAGGTTTATGCAAAAGCCTTGTGAGGGACATTGGTCTGCTGCAAAAAGAGTTCTAAGGTACTTGAAGGGAACTCAAGACCTTGGAATCAAGTATACACAGGTGGACGACTTCAGCTTGATTGGATACTCTGATTCAGACTTCGATGGAGACAAAGAAACTGGAGTATCTACTTCAGGATATGATATGAGTCTTGGATCAGGAGCTGTCTCTTGGAGATCTCGCAAACAATCAATTCCAGCATATTCCACAACATAAGCAGAATACGTGGGAGCCACTAAAAAGCAACAAAAGAAATTGTGTGGCTCAGGAAAATTCTTGAAGATTTGCAGGTAAAACAAGTACAATCAACTCCACTCATGATTGACAACACCTCTGCAAATAAAGTTGGCCAAGAACCCAAAGTTCCATGATCGAACAAAGCACATCAATACTAAATATCATCTGATCCGACATCATGTTGAGGCCAAAACAATCCATCTCCGCCATTGTTCCACAAATGAGCAAATTGCAGACATCTTCACCAAAGCGCTTGGAAAAGAAAAGCTTGAAAGATTCAGAACGATGCTTGGACTCACCAACATCCCTTCAGATTAAGGGGGGGAATGTTGACACCTAATCCTCAGTGATTGGGAGAATTTGAATGTGAACAATCATCAAGAAGATGAACTGAACAATCACATTCATGTATATAATAGATAGCTACCTAATGGAATAAATGAATCAGTTTTTCTGGCGTTACTCCTGGCCTGACACCCTAGTCGCTTCTATCGCCTCCCACCAAAATTTAATGTCAGCCAATCTCTTTTCTTTAGAATATAGTTACATGTCATTTTTAAATTTCTATATATTTAATTCATATATTAATTCTTTTTATAATTAATAAGAATAATAATTGCATAGAGACACTCTACAACCCAATATTGGAGAGATGTGTAGGTGTAATGTAAGTAAGTATGTCAAAATCTTTTAAATGTCACATCTATAAGGGAGATGTTGAGGTGCAATATTTAAACATATGTAAATGTAAAATGTAATATAATATAAAATATAAGGTGACATCTAGGGTAGAGAGCTACCAGTTTGATCATAAGAAATTGGTTTATCTATAATGTAAAGTTAACACACTATTGTTTCTTTAACATGTTATTCCTTTATCTATTATTATTGGTATAATAATCAATAATACTAACTATAATTATTCTAGTATATTATTTATGAGCCTCAGTATTGTAACAAGATTGTTGCAACTCCCAAGAATACCAACTATAATTATCAATTTGGGGTTCATACAAACTTAAGAGGTGGTAGTGCTATATCCACAATAGTCTAAGCTCTGCTCAAGTTACTTTGTAACAATGGACGATACCAAGGTATCAAATGACCACTTTATCAATTGAACCTAAATTTTCAAGAAAAGAGATTGCATCAAGGAAAAGTTTTACTTTACTTGCACGAATGAAAATGTTAATATTATTTACAAGAAAATGTAAATACTAGCGTACTTGCTCAAATGTAAATGCTACACTAGTTGCAAAAATGTAAAGGATACATTAATCAGATAAAATAAACATCCAATCCATTTAAAGAATGTAAATATTGCATCAAAAGAAAACCTAATCTATACACAAAAATGAGAATGCTTGAAATAGAAACCCTAGCTTAAGATGCATAAAATAGAGAAAAAAATTATAATCTACCTTGCATAAAGTAAAGAGCATGAAATCAACCTTTAATCACGACATTCAAGATACATTATATCCCAAAAACCAATTTAATTAGGTGCTTCATAAAGTAATCATAAATATCATCATTATGTTATTCAATTCATAAACCTGTCTACTTACAGTAATTGTTGAAGTAAGTTGCAGTGATAGAAAGACATGACCTAAGTTATCTTTAGTCTTCCTAAATCATGGTTTCAAAGCCTAATAGACATTATTCAAGGCTAAGAAGAAAAAAATTCAAGTGTTAAGGAAAATTATGGTCAAGTTTGTAGAGCTTCTACATAGTGCTATAGGATGTTACAAGATTGAATTCTTGAGCATTCTGAGGGATAAAAAGGCGTTTTGAAGGTAGAAAATTGTAGGGGGAGGTAGGAGATGGTTGCTTGTTTCCCTTTCCAATCTAAGGACACTTTAAGGGCCCATCTTGCATAAAAAACAATGCACTTGGGGACCTTCAATAAACCAAAAATGTACTCTTGGTGAACAATGTTTTGATGGAGTTGTAGAGAGAGAAATAAAGGATATGGTTGTAGGATAAGGAGTATATATTACAATTCCAACCCTAAAAATCAACAATAGTACCTGAACACCACAAACATTCATTTGCAAAACAATTGGGGCATGTTAACAATGTAAATTGCAGGAAATTGAAATCACAAACAAAGGATGAGTTGAATTTTATTTGAAATATATATATATATTGCATTGAAATACAACCTATCTTGAACTTTGCCCAAAAAGAAGACTATTCTAAGATCTAGAAACTTCAAAAGGGAGTAACTATATATACTGTTGGCTTGCCAAAACATTATCATAAACCACACTTCCCACAATAGAGGTGGTATATAGACCTACACAAGCAATTTCCATAAAAAATTTCTACTAATAAAGGAAGAAAATGTTGTTAAGAAAGACACTGCATGAATAAATTATATAAAGAGAGAGACTAGAGCCTCTGGGTTAGGCCCTAACCCAAGTGGAATCAACCCTCTAAAGAAAAATAAGATTGAGAATAACAATAGGATTCTCATTAATAAAAAATAGTGTTCAAGTATATGATGAAAATGAAAAAAGTAATGAAAATCACAAGCTCGAGCTCCTAGCTCTTAGTGGTCTCCATCTGCTACAAAAGTTTGAATCTTAGTGGACACTTACAATTACTTATTTATAAAAAAATGATTGATGGGTAGCCTCTGTTAAACACATACATGGAGGAGGTAGAATATGAATGATAAACGTTGAGTTTCATACCTTATTCACAATGATACATATTTATAATACATAGGGGTGACCCTTGGTTTCATATTCCAAGCGGTCCCTTTGACTCCCTTTGATTATTCAGCTTCCACACCAACCCTTAGACGATTAAGTGTCCAACATTCCCCCCATTGATCCAAATGGGTATGTGTGAGTCCAAGAAGAGATTTGTAATACAAAATGTGCAAAAATATGCATGGCAGCACTAGGTTGAATGTGCTTTTTGAAATGTTGGTATAAGGGGGTTGGTTTAAGGATGACCACCAACACTGGAACACATAGTGCAGTTCCTAGAACCCTTCCAAATCTGGCATGATGCTGAGGTCCTCTGCTAGGGGAAGTACTCCTCATATTTTGAAGAAGGAAACCTTCAACCTTGAAAGGGAGTTCTCACCACAAATAAAAATGGACAAGATCAACCTGAAAAAGGAGGTCTCAACATGTGATGATTTAAAGTTGACCGGCAACTGAAAGCGTGCTCAACGACATCTTTGTCTCTGGCTACAACTCTAAATTTGGTATTGCAGGTTACGGCTTAGGCTCGCTTGATGTGGCTTTGAAGCTTGTATATGACCATCACTTCCCCTCTTGTCAAATATAGGGTGAGATGTTGGAGAAAACTCAACTGTAATATTATTAAATACTCTAGAACAAGTTCTGACATATGAATGAAATATCTTCTTGGTTTTTGAAGCCGACTACAAAGAAGCGATCTATCCAAGATGAATCTTTGTTCTTGCAGGAGGCTTGTTTCTGAAGCATCTGTTTGAATAGTGAGTGGTTTTATGACAATGCTTACATGGATGAAGATCAAAGCAATGATCTTTCATATGGCCAACCCGGTCACAATGTTGGAATATAAAATTATGTTGTTGTTGTTGTGGAAGAGGAGCAAAATCTGGAACAAGTGAAGGTTAACCGCCATGAAGAAACCCAAAACACTAAAATTTGATGGGCTTTGAGTAATCTAGAATATAGAAGGAAACCTCCTTATTATATCCAAGACATATTCTATGCTTGTTATGGACAAGTTCTTCCCAAGGTTTGATGATTGGCTTCAGAAGTGCAGACTGAATTTCTGCTTTGCATGAAAATTTGCTCCTAAAATGGGTACTACATCTATCATTTCTTGTTTCTAACGGGTGCCATGATTCTTATGTTGTTGTAATTCATCTTGCTAAAGCTGGGATTCAATATGCAAAAATTCAAACTTTTCCCTTGCATTTTGAAGACATGTTTTAATATAACAGAGAGTGTTTTTGTTGATTTTCACCATCTCATCAATAGTTGAATGAGTGAGAGTATTTAATAGCTCTAATACATCACCAATTAGATCCATTTTAGAAATGATTATTAGTTGACAATCAAAATGATTACAAAGATTTTCCAATCTCCACTGCAATCAAAACTTTACTCTCTTTGTAGCATAAAATATGTCTTTATGATACTTGTATAATAGGAAACAAAATAATCCAATTAAATCTCATTACACATACCATTCAACATTTTCTATGTGATGTATGCAACATCACAATGCAGAGAAGGGATATTTAACCATAGGTTTCAAGAGATTTAAGATTTTTCAACTCAAACTGCTCACTTCCAGATCTAGTTGCTACTCTTTCTTCTTCAGTATTTTGTTCTTATGGCACGCCCTGTAACAAGCATCACTCTAGGAATGAAGTTGGTATTGTTCACTAACATTTTGATATTTTTTTTCACAAACATAGCGACTGCTTCACTTGGGGCACCCTATTATGATGATTCTTCCTTTACTACAAATTTGTCCAACTAAACAGAAAATATTTTGGTGCTACTATAATGAATTCAGTAGAAAGACATACAACTAGCAACAATTTAAAACAATATAGCTAGAGCTGGCCACAGAGAGGGATTCAACCTTTTGACAATTATACAGGAGCTAACCCATCCATCAAGAACTAGATACACTGCTTGCATTTTCTATAAGCATCCACTACTACACAAATGATTAAATTTCAAAGCATTGAGAGAAGGAAGAGACCGAGCTAAAATAATTTCACAGTTGTATTGGGGACTTGATCCTGATTTGATGGTCATGTAGAAGGAGGAGGAGTGGAAAGAGTTCCTCGAGTTTACATAAAGACCTTGCAGGACCAAGTTCTCAAATCAGAGTAGCAAGAGGCAATGATCAAGCTTTAGCCTCCAAATAGCATGCTCCATTTGGATACTGAGAAGAGTCCTTTCTTTTCAGCACCTGGTGCATTAGATCAAATGTTACTCAATGCCACTTCCAACCACTGTAAAACCAATTACCTCAAAGGGGTTCCCACACCCATTATTTTTATACATTCTCAAGAGACCCACTAGATATATGGATGGGGTTAAATGTCATAATAAAAACTGTAAAAATAACTTAGAAATACACCCCTGAGAAAATTGGAAGTCCTGGATATAGGTAACAAATACTTAGAAGTGCTGCCAACATTGCTCAAATACCTTCAAAGCTTAAAGATTTTCTCTGTTAGTGATTCGCCCAAATTGAAATGCGTTCCCGTTTTTTTGGGACAATGCAATGAGTTGACACAATTGAAGTTTGAGAGATGTGGTATAAAATTCTTATCACAACACCTTTGGTAGTCGAACAATATCGACATGTTAAAAGTATGGGCCAACACTTTCATATTTAAAAATCCAAACCAAATATGAAAGAACTCAAAGCATACATGACCTCAGTGTTACATACAGTCTTTAAATTACTTTTTTGAGTGGTCATCATATAGCACAATGCATATAAAAACAACTAGCAGCTTATAACATATTGCATATAATGAAGAACCCACAGTCTTCAAATAATTTCAACATAGAGACAATATACCATCCTCCATACCATTAACGTAACATTCATCATAAACAATCTTCAAAAAGGAATACACTGCACACCATAGATACTTCATGGTATTCACGACATGGAACTTACTGTAGAGAACTTAATAATCGCACATGGATTTCAAAAAGAGGCACATTGTCTTTGAACAACACACATCATACCATCCATCAACACACACATGAACTTTTGCAACATATCACAGTCTTCACAGTCTCACAGTCGGCTTCAAAATATTGTATGTAGAGAAATGACCAACACATTCACAATCTAGAAAGGACAGATATTGACACATTCACACGATATTCAAGTTGTCGCACTACCATTTTGGCAGCTACATGACTTGACTTAAATAAATGGTGCCAACATTTAATATATAAAAAGGCTTTGATGTCATCCCACAACTCAAAATAGATATGAATTGGTCATTCGAGATAGCCTTATGCGATAAATCCAATTTGTGAAATGGAAAGGACACATGAAAAGATAAGAGGAGGAAAGGTTTTTCATGTAGAAGAATGTTAAACACATATTTGAGAAGCAACCATCATTTATTAAAATGAATGTCCCTCTCAATGCATAGAGAATAAGCAGTTGGAAAAATTTCAGGGAATTAAATGCAGATTATGAAATTTTTGTAAATAGGTTTGGTGAGCAGAGAAAACACTTCTGACGGGGAGCAGAAATGGCAAAACTGACATGCACAGAGAGCATTAGAACCTCTATTTTAACAAAATCTCATAATGGAATAAAATACACAAGGAGGAGAGCATTGGTTTACAAAGGCCACACATCATGGTTGTGATACCATGTTAAAGACATGCATTGTGGAGGTAGAATATGAAAGATAAACATTGAGTTTCATATGTTATTCACAATTATACATATTTATAATACATAGGAGTGACCCTTGGTATCATATTCCAAGTGGTCCCTTTGACTCCCTTTGATTGCTCAGCTTCCACACCAACCCTTAGAGTATTAGGTGTCCAAAAACCTCCTTGGAAAGAGGGTTTCTTCCCTCCAAAACTGCTAGAAGTGTTGATCTAGCTCCCTGAGATCCTCACAATCCTTGAATTCATGAGTTGTTAGTAGATATTTGAATTGTAGGTGAGTAAATTCAAGGAGAAAGTTGAGTTGTCGGTGCTTAAATGTAAGGGACAAACCTCCTACATCTTATCAAGATGCCTCCAATGTTTCTTTGTATATTAAATGCACTCAAACAAACTCTTTTCCTATAGATTAATCATATTAGGCCACAAGATATGACAAGCATCCTATAGTCTTCCTAATAAACACATTATAGTAAAAAATGTGATTAAATGTGAGGAAAGAAGTAAATATAGGGTGAAGGAAGGCAAAATGGGCTTTATTATGTAACTATTAATGAGGACCATCCTCACTCCCCTAATGAAGGTGTTTCTCACCCTATGAGAAACTTACCCATTTATTTCCATCTCATTCATAGACCTTGTGGCTACCCTAAAATCCCAAGGTATCTATGAATAAGTGCCCTCTTAAGGATGGGACCCTGCATTTATTTCTATTTTTCCCCACTCTTGCTACTCTTGTATCTGATCCTTTATTTCTTATAGCCCTAGAAACAAAGGAGGGTTGAACTTGAGCCCAATCTAGTTGGCCTTTAGTCTTTGGACTATCCTCTTATAAGGGTGTTTTCTCTAAGGAGTTTCTCACTATCTTTGGAGAGTGGTACTCCCTAATTTACAAGCTATGAGGTAATGAATGCCATCTCCTATGATATTACTGCAAGCCCTTGGTCCCTAGCATACTAGACATGTCCTCAAAGTGTTGAATGATGCTCCTATCTCTCTATATAAAGTTGTGCTAATTTGGGACCCCCAAAGATGATCCTTTGGTTGCCGATGACAAGGTGGGGAGCACTCAACTCTGATTTGATCCATAAATGGTCATTAAATTCCTTGGGTATCATAATTTTTGCTTATTTAGACCTTGCGTCCTCATGGGTTAGCCAAGAGGCCAATGCCATCAGCTGCACATCCTGCATCCTAGAATTTGGATCTCAAAAGTTCATGACAATGATTATGAGGTTGTGCATGTAAAACTCTGTCATCTTAGCTCGATCTTCCACACTAGCCTTGTGAGAAAATTTAATAAACTTCTTGTAGTGTTGGAAGGGAAGTGAACTATATTGCGCTAATGTTTTGATGTGAAATTGAAGCTACATCTCTTTGAGGAACATGGCATATATTTTTGAGGGATTTCTACATTGGGTGGCCTCCATGACTAAGATTTCCATGGCAGTAAACTATCCATCTTTAACCTGCAACTTCTCTCTTAATTTCTTGTTTTCCATTTGAAATTATTCCCTAATGGTTACCTCCCTCAACCTCAATCAACCATTTCTTCACCTATATTCTTCATTCCTTCTTCCATGAGGCCCACATCCTTAACTCCCTTGGATTTAGCAATTTGCATCCATTGATGGTTTCAACTTCTTTCTCTATCTAGCTCAAGTAGGATAGGGACTGCAAATTCGGTGGGTATGATTTGTCCTTGTTCATAAAATTTGTAGTAGGAATTAAGGTTTGGTTAAGGACCATACTCTTGTAGCTCCTATGGTCCTTATCCTCCCTCTTGAGGTTTTGTTGTTCTTTCCTCTAGCATTGTTTTCCTATCTTGTAGAAATTTTTCTTCTTCTTATAGCATTAACTTTTTTTCTTGTAGCAAGGCAGATTCTTCTTATAACTTCCTCAATTTAGATGCCCTAGTGTTTGGCCTTATTGGTGAGGTTTGGGGTTTCTTTCCTTTAGTTGTGAGGGAGGTCATCTCTTTGAAATTTCCTTTACCCTTCTATAGCTCTCCCTGTTGCTAACTGGATGATCCTTTAATGGTGATTGGGGTAGTTGTGGGAGGCTGAGGCTTCCCATGTTTGAGTCTAGTACTCATTCTCCTTTTGGAATACAAGGGAACTTTCTTGGGATACCTCCCTTTGATCATGAAAAGTGTTCTACGGGCTTCCAAGGTGGCATCTACCTCTTGTTCAACATTGCCTTTTGAAAGGCTTACTTGTTGTTCTTATTTTCTCCTTTTTCAGGCCTAGAAGGTTCCCCCATATTTTATTTATTTGTCTCTAGTTTTTCCTCTCCTTTATTTTCTTCAACTTCTTCTCCCTTTTCTTCCTCCTTCTCTTTTCCAATGTATTATTTAGTAGAGGTATTTTTTATGGCCTCTTCATGTTCTAGCAGAGCTTGGGATTGAGTTTCAATGAAGGACTCCATGTTCATGTCTACAAATTCTTCCCATGACAAGGATATTCAGATGACTCGGACCATCCATGACAATGATCCTTATGAGTCCATGATGAGAAATAAATTGATGCTTCCCTTATCTCACTCTTTCTCTCATTTCCATTATGTATTGGAAAAGGAAATGGGGAATACTAAGTCTACTTGGGATAGGAAATTCGGTCTAGAACCTTAGCTCATAAAGTAGCCTAAACTAATAGGCATAAACAAAAATAAACCTCCCCTCACAATATATGTATTTTAAGATGTTGTAGGTGTTTCTGGGAAAACTAGTGTCTTTTCGATCGACTAGCCCTCTAGGTTTGGCAACTACCCTAGAAACAACAGTTTAAAGCATTTCGCGATTTCTTCTATGTATAATAAATAAGAAAAAGACAAAGGAACCAACCTGGATCTTCCGCTTAACTCCTTGCTTGATCTCTCTCCCTCTTGAGAGAGCTTGCAACTCCTCTCCATACTTATCCCACTTGGAGAGTACTTGTAGAAACACAATAACAAAGAACCATCAAAGCATCTTGATCTATTATATCATAATCATTACAGAATTAGAAATATAATGAACATACAATGACATTCACAAATATTAACATTCACAAGTGCACAATTATATGGAAGAAAAATTGAAGAAATTTATTAAATAGAAGGGAGAATTACAACCCAGTTGTTTGATCCAGCATCATCCTCCCAGGATCAATCCCTCTCCATCTCATGAAATATCAAGATCACACCGACAATACAATGCTCTTTCTCAAATACAAACTATCAGCACTTCCTTGCAATTCACAATATTCCAACCTCTAGATCTCTTAAATGAGGGATCCATTTATAGATGTGTGCAAGGGTGTGAGTCATCTCTGGGGTTTTGATTAGTGTCATTCCACTTGTTGCATTTGGTTCCACTTGGAGATTTCTTGGATCTCATACTCATCCCTGGGCGAATTCAAAGAGGTAAGTGTCATAGGAGAAGTTTCTAGAAGATCCCATGAGAATCCACTTAGAAACCTGTCTCGGACATTTGTCCATCCTCGCCCATCACACCCTATAGAAGGCCTAATTAGTATGCATCACAATTGGCTAGTGTAGAAGTCAGTATGCATTGCACCTGACAGTGGAGCAATCAGTATGGTCTAGTTTAGGCCAATTCTGAATTGTTTCTTAAGTGGAAGTTTTGGGGAATGATGTAATCAGATGACCATGTTCTTTTAGGGTATGAAACAACACTTTTAGGGGTTGAGGAGGCCTAGTTTATTGACATATAAGATTGGGGTTGAAGTGCCCAAATATGTCTATAACGGTTGCCCCCTAAAGCATGAAGTCGTAAATCTTGACGTCAACTGAAATGATTTATCATGAGGATCTGAGGTTTCGAACTGGAAGGTGACCTGTATAAGATACAATACAATACATCATCATAATATAATTTTCATGATCTAGCTAAGGCAGGCATTCCCATGCTCAGCTTTATAAATTCGTTTCATGTACATAGAACAGATAGTCGTCTGCAGTTGCAGACTGGTGGTTCTTCAGATGTAGAGTCATCATCCTTGGTTCGGATGACCACCTATGCAGCTTCTGTGTACATTTGATGTCTTTATGTCGCTGAATATATCACACCCCAGATGGATGAAACTAGATCTGGGGTATTCAAACTCGTTCAATATTTTCCTGGTGTACAAGTCAATCCATGTGAAGAGATGTTCTGAAGTCAAACACGGAAAGGCATCGCCCGATTACCATCCAATAATGTGAGTTGTTAACAGGTGCGAGAGGAATCACCGATAATGATAATGACCCTCAAGGTACTACAGTACAATTCACATGGTGTGAATATATGATCCAATTTCAAACACCACGCAAAATCTTTCAGTCGAAGGCCATTAATGTCAACTTGTCGCCGGAAGTAAGAAACTTGACATTGAGGCATGCAAGCTTCAAGGCACTGAAAGGGTTGTTTCTAATTCAACTTCTTGGATAATGAGCTGATGTCGACAAGAAGTGACCCATCATAGGAGGGCCTTAATGTATCCCACATCTACGACACGAAATGAAGCAAATGATTTCTGGAGGTGAAAACGATCTGATGACACAAGGTTCAGGAATTACGGCCATGAAAAATGAAGGTTGAAGGTATTGCAGTGGATGAGGCATTAATTGGGTTTTTGGTTTCTCAACTGAATGACTTCTTTCGAACATGTCGACGACACTGAGATGGATTGGTAGCATTAACCCCGGAAGATGGATGGTGTGAAAGACCAATGGTGATATGACCGGTGAATGGAATAACCTAACCTGACTCAATAATGGTGATGGAGTGAAAGTGTCATGTTCAAGAGCGACTTGCTACCATAAAGTTTTCAAGTTTTTCTTCCCCTTTTCCCTAGTCATTGCTGACCAGTACCTCTTTATTTTTGTCAAGCTTGAGGAGGATAACATATGCTTGTTCTATAATTTTCCCTTCAGGCAAACTTGTCGCTTTATTTTAACGAGTCTAGCGACAGTGAAACTCGTTCTTGTCTAGGTGGACAAGTTTGTCACTATGGTTCTAATGAGCTTAAGGACAAGGATAACTTGGTCCTTTTCATATTTAGAGAGTTTGAAAAGGGATGAAAGGGAAAACCCATAGTTCTTTTTCATAGCATAATCCCTTTAGTCCGAAAAAGGATAAAATAATACAAAAGGGATTACCTTTCTGATCACTTTAATGAGCCGAAAAAGACAAGCACTCAAACTTTTTCGTGAGATAATCCCTCGAGTCTGAAAAAGATTAAAATGTATAGGAGGGATGGCACTTCCAATCAATTTAACAAGCTGGAAAGGCCAATTGCTCGACAATCGTTTCATATTTAACGAGTCTGAAAAGAGTTTAAAGGAGACTCGTTTTTGAGGAACGAGTGGTGTCTAGGGTAGCAACTGGTTCTGGGTAAGCTTGGAACTTCTCAAAACATGGTCGTTTTTGGAAAGAGGTTAGCTAATAAGACCACTCATCGTAGATGTTCCTCAAAAAGGGTAAACAACCAAGTGGAAGTGTATAATTAGCCAAAAGAATGGAGGTGATGAGAGATACACAACCAAGGCTCAAAAGGGTGATAGGATGGCAATCACAAAGGTTAATTACTCCAAGTGGGTTCATTTTTTAATGAACTTGAACCATGTGGGAACTATGCTCGATGGTGGGTTTATTTTTTAACGAGCTTAAACCATGGGGGAACTATTCTTGATTTTAGTTTTCCTTTTATGCAAGCTAGAAATGACAAAACTAAAAATCTAGAAAAAACTAAAAAGCTAAAAATGACAAAGCTAAAAATCTAGAAAAATTAAATTGAAAAATGTTTGCATGCCCCCAACATAATGAAAAGGAGAGCCTCTAGTAGCCATATGGAAATTTATGTGGTTAGGTAGGGTGGTTTTGTTTGCAGAATAGACAAAACACTTCCTTGGCTTCGTCCACAGAATAGACAAAGGTGAATGGTGTGTCAGACCAATCACATAACCTACAGGTTTCGTCGACAGAATACACAAAATAATTCCTTGGCGTTGTCTGCAGAATAGATGAAGGTGAATGGTGTGTCAGACCAATCACATAACCTACAAGGAAACTTTTCTTTTCAACTAGGTTCATCTGTAGAATAGACAAGGGTGCATGCCCCCTAAGCTTCGTTACATTCACCAGAATACTCCTGGAAATCAGGTGGATGGAATGAAGTTTGGAGAGACACATTTAATGCAAAAGGACCATTTACGGATGATGTTTGAGTTGGAGTTGTGCTTGAACTGGCAAATGAAAGCTGGTCAACAGTGACAATTTTTCCTTCATGAGGGAAACACATCACTCAGAAGAGTGTTGAAACAATAGCTTGCATGTTATAAACATAGTCACGTCCAAGGAGTAGGTTGTAATCTAGTGGTCCCGGGACTACCATCATGTTTAGTTGAACGGTTTTCCTTCCCAAAGTTATCGGTAACTTTGGAAGGATCCCTAATGGTCGACTGGTTCCTTTGTTAAAGCCTAACAATTTTTTCATAATAGGCATAAGCGATGGTGAACCAAGCGCTTTCCAAGCAGTTGAGGAAAGGATACTCACTGATTCACCTTCATCTATGACAGTGCCAGACACGATCATTTTGTAAACTTGTACTATGATCCAGAAAGATACATGAGATGGAAGGCGGGATCTTGCTAGTCGATTCCAATCAAAGGAAGTGACTAGACTACTTGGAGGGGGTACCGAATAAATAGGAGAAATAACCCCTTGATTTACGAGAAATGGGGGATTTTCCTCTTGTTGTGAAGGAACAGGTGGATTGCCCCCAAGTTCATCGGACTCTAAAGTGACAAAAATAACTTGAACGGTATCGTTCTCACTCTCTTCAAGAAGGGTATGATCTTTTGAAGGTAAAACTGGGTCAACTATCAACTCCACTTGTTGACTTGGGTTGGGTATGGACTCTTTAGATTCACTCTCAGAGAGAGTGGTTTCGACCGATGGTTGATTTAAGTCAGTTGGTTTTTTAACTAGTAAGGGACTTGGTGAGAGTTTTTTGTAGCTAAATGGAAGTCGCTGCGGTGAAGCGGGACAATTATCCAATACTTTCTTGGCTTCATAAAAAAAAGGACAACGGTGAAGGGTATGGTTCCCTTCACACAACCTACATGGAACTTTGACCTTTTCTTTTTGTTTATGAACTTCACTATTACTAGTTGTGGTGTACTGTCAACATGATCACCAAAGGTTGATGACACCAGGTGGCATGAACGGGGGACAAATTCTCTCAAGATCTGAGGAAAGCATGGACAATCTCGATGAAAATGGTCTCCTCTACAAATTATTCATGGATATCTAGGTTTAGGAGATTTAATGTGTGGATTTTCACTAGATGATTCATGGTTGCCCCCTTGCTGAATTGACTTCTTCTTCTTCTTCTCCTTCCCTTTCTTCTTCTTCCCAGTCACCTGGTTACTAGCATCACTACTTTCTCCAAGCGAAGAGCAAGAAGGGGAGGGAGAAACAAACGAAGAAGAAGGCGAAGGGTCAACTTCAGTATCAACTGGATGCTGATTCGGTTGTGGAGGAATCACGGTGTTTTGAACCATAGAGGTTGAGAATAGCCATATTGGGAGGCCAATTGTAATTCCTGGGAGAGACAATGTGGCTATATACAGAGCACCAATATTTCCCCAAGAGGAAAAAGGACTAGGATTCCCCTCAAAAGTGATTCCTTGATTGGTGGATCCCGGATTTGTCTCCATATGTCTCAACCTAAGATCAATTAAGGAACAAGGATGTTATTCCGATCTCTATTAATTTTAATGACGCTTTAACACAACTTTACTTTTTCAATTTTTAAGAGTCGATAAAAAGCTAAAGACGACTCTAGTCCCCATCTATTTTTAATGAGCCTGAAGTGACAAGTGCTCAGATGGACTTTTTATTTTAAAGAGTCGAAAAGGAACAAAAGTGATTACTCTGGAAAATCTAGATAGAGGGATTACCAAACCAATCGCAAAACGGCAATATACACCTTGGTGGTAAATTAAAGAGAAATTACCAAGGATTTATGTACGACAGTCAATCTTCCCAAATGCTGAGTTCAGTGCATTGTAATCGACAGGGCAGCAGACACAACTTCCTATGGATAAAGGATATAACCTATTGTGGTCTCCCAATATATACTTGACGGTATAGGGAGCACATGTTCGTGCTAGCACTTTTCATATCAAGGAGGAGGAATCACCCAACCTTCGATGAAAATGATAGTTACTAGTTTTTATGATGCCAAAACACATGTCTAGCCTAGACTTCTAGATGTGTTGCGTTAGGTTCCAAAGCATTGTTAGGTTGATTGAGATTTATTTTATAGTTGATCTTGTGTAAAAGTTTTCCTTTCAATGGTTCACCACGTAATGTTGATATGAAATTCATAAAAATGCAGTCTACAATGATAAACAATCGTTGTTTATTTTGATCAATGAAAATCCTAGCTACTAGGGAAATAAGATTACGATTTCTTTCAAACAAAGAGCAAAGAGCACACACTAATGCACATTCCTAAATATTTTTTTCACACAAACTAAATGAAAATTCAAATGCATGTATTTGTTTTCCATTCTCCTTAATGTGAAAAATGGCAAAAAGGAAAAACAAATGTAGCAAAGATCTAAAATATTTTACTCAAAGTGACATTTCGACAATTTCTTTTTCAAAATAGATAGGAAGACTAAACGACACTTTTCAATTTTGAATGAAAAATTCTTTCGAAACTTCGAATATCAACAAATCAAACCAAATACATGATGAAAAGTTCAATTTACTATTTAGGGAAGGAAGAATCAATGACACTTCTCTTTTTGACACATAACGAGAGTTATGACACTTCTTGTATCAAAGCGACATATCGATTTAAGCAACTTTTTCGACAAAGGATTGTAAATGATGGACAAATACATAAAAAATTTACTAATCCTAATGAATGGAGGCTAATCTATGTGATGCAAGGAGGTTTCAGTAATGAGGCACTGTTCATAAGCAACAAAAAACAACTAAACAAAGCTAAAAACAAGGACAAAAAACCCCAATTTCAAGAATGGAAATAAGTTTAGTTAGTCATCGCACATTGGCTTCATAGGAATAGGGATGCATTGTACCTACTACACTTAGGAAGTGTGATGCATACTGGTTCACAGTGATAGATAGTGCGATGGGCCAGGGAGTGCAACTGAAGTGGGCTTTGGCTCAAATTTGCAGCTGATTTCAGTGAGTTAAGCTGAGCTATGATGGATAGTAGAGAGAAAAGTATAGAGGAATGAATTGAGAGGTTACTGAGCTACCAAAAGGGGATCTAGAATGCTTGTAATTCAAATGTTTAATTCATAAACTAAACCAGAGATTGACTGAAGCAACATTCATCTACTATGCAATTGCAAAGCAAGAGCAGTTTGAAGGCTACCTAACTAACTTCAAGCTATGTCTATAGTTTATAAAATAAAAAAAAACAACAAACAAACATCTATTCTATCCCTAGTGGAGTCTCCATTTTTGTTTTTGGGAAAACTAGTGTCTTTTTGATCGACTAGCCCTCTAGGTTTGGCAGCAACCCTCGAAACAATAGTTTAGAGAAATTCACGATTTCTTCTATGTATAATAGATAAGAGAAAGACAAAGGAACCAACCTGGATCTTCCAATTAACTCCTTGCTTGATCTCTCTCCCTCTTGATAGAGTTGGCAACTCCTCTCCGTACTTATCCCGCTTGGGGAGTACCTATAGAAACATAGTAACAAAGAACTGTAAAAGAATCTTGATCTATTATATCATAATCATTACAGAATCATAAATATAATGAACATACAATGGCATTCACAAATAATAACATTCACAAGTGCACAATTATATGGAAGAAAACTTGAAGAACTTTATTAAATAGAAGGGCGAATTACAACCGAGTTGTCTGATCTAGCATCATCCTCCCATCATCAATCCCTCTTCACCTCATGAAATAGCAAGATCACAGCAAAAATACAATGCTCTTTCTTAAATACAAACTATCAGCACTTCCTTGCAATTTACAATATTCCAACCTATAGATCTTTTAGGTGAGGGATCCATTTATATATGTGTGCAAGGGTGTGAGTCATCTCTAAGATTTTGATTAGTGTCATTCATCTTGTTGCATTTGGTTCCACTTGGATATTTCTTGGATCTCTTACTCATCCCTGGGAAAATTCAGAGAGGCAAGTGTCATAGGATAAGTTTCTAGAAGATCCCATGAGAATCCACTTAGCAAACTGTCTCAGACATTTGTCCATCCTTGCCCATCATACCTTATAGAAGGCCTAATCAGTATGCATCACACCTGGCTAGTGTAGAAGTTAGTATGAATTGCACCCTGACAGTGGAGCAGTGAGTATGGTCCAGTTTAGGCCAATTCTGGATGGCTTCTCAGGTGGAACTTTTGGGGAATGATGTAATTAGATGACCATGTTCTTTTAGGGTATGAAACGACACTTTTAGGGGTTGAAGAGCCCTATTTTATTGAAATATAAGATTGGTGTTGAAGTGCCCAAATATTTCTATAACAGTAGGCTCCTTCATCCCATGGGTAAGGTAGGACTTCCTTTCTAACTCCATTCCTATCCTCAATTGGATTTTCTTAAGGGAGCAAGAAATTATTTTTAGCTATGATAGATTATGTTCTATCCTCCTTGCCTACCTAAATCCTAAAGGCAATGTGATTGCCCTACTAATGATTTCTGCATTTCAATGGATGACACCCTTCTCACAATGGTGGTGGCACTATCTTCCCCCTAAGGTTGGAGGGCCATGGAAAATTCATGGGTAAATTCATCATCATATCCCATAATTTTCTGAAAGAACTCCATCCAAAAACATTGATAGTTCATGATCATTCTAATGACAAGGATCAAAAGCCTTGGTTGTAGTGAAAGTCATTAAAGAATGGGTGAAAATGGGGATTTTTTATGGAGAGAGATGAATATTTGGGTGAAGAAAATATAAATGGTATAGAGGATGGATGCTATTGCTGTGGTGGACCCCTCCTCTTGTTCATCTATGAAAAAGTTAAGATTTGGACCCTTTTTCTATGTTAATCACAATCTTGTACTAATTATGGAAAATCCTGTAGCACTTCCACATAACCTTGTATCACTTCAGAATTGAGAAAACATTGAGTGGGATAGGTGACCTAGTGATGGAGGAACTTAGGGAAGGTGGTTAAATGATGGAGGACATGTGGAGAGATAGTTGGGTAGATGGAAAAGTTTAGTTTTGAAGTTGTATTCTTTGTCTTTTGTCCTTTTTAGGTTGTGACTCGAACCATGCCAAAAAAACATGTGTTGCAATAGTGATGTAAAACCCTACTTATTATTGAGAAAGAATGGAAAACCCTAAGCATCCAAAAACCTAACCCTAGGAGATGAAGCACCAATCTATGGGCCTTGTTTGGGTAAATTGGTAAATCAACTTCCCAGGGTTGTAACGTCGGCATACAATCTTCATTTCATGCACACAATAACTCTTTTATATGAAAAATTAATCATTTTTTAAGTAATTAATTAGCCATTTTTTACTAGTCAAGTTGCCTCCATTAGTTAGGTTACCCAATCCTTTTTTCTACTACTAATAGCTTTAGTCAAGATGTTCTCCAAAGTTGTGTTTGTGACCTCCACCTACCCATTTTCTTGAGGATGGTAGGTAGTGGAATTTTGACGAGTGACCAAATCCCTTGGGAATCCATGTAAAATATTTTTCCCTTAGAAACTCTACCACGTTCTCGTATATTGTTGCTTTTACTACCTTTACTTCAACCCACTTTTTCAAATAATTAGTGCACACAATGATATATCTATTTTGTTCGGATGGGGGATCAATTGATCCAATGAAAGCTATGCCCCAATTCTCAAATGTATCAAGAGTCACTTGATATTGTAGGGAATTTCATTATTTGGTTTAGGTTTACCCATTCTTTAGCACTCATCACATCTCGTAGTGTATCTCCTAGCATCTTGGTGGAAAGTGGGCCAACAATATCAAAATTGGAGGATTTTGAAGGTTGTTCTCTTGGAAATAAACTAACACCCACATTGTCCATCATGGAATGTAGAGAGGATTTAAAAAACCTCATCCTCCCATACACATCTCATCAAGATTTTATTTGGTCCCAATTCGAATATATTTCCCCCAATCCAGGTGAAAGGGCACTTTTTCTAACAATATTTCTCTTGTCCTTGGAGGATATATTAGGAGGGAATCTCCAAGAAACCAATAATTTTTCTATATCAACAAAAAAATGATGAAATAGTGAAATAACAAAGGTGCTCATCCAAACACATATGATATATCATCTCCTCATTTTTGGCAGACAATTTTAGTCTAGCCAAAAAATCTGCAACCACATTTTCCTCCCCTAGCTTGTCAACAATGGTTATATCAAATTGTTGTAGAAATAATAACCATCTAATGATACTAGAATTAACATCATGTTTATTCACAAAATATTTTATGGTTGGATGATAATTATGAACAAAGTCTGGGTACCCAATGATATAATTCCTAAACTTGTTCATGGAGTGCACAACAACTAAGGTTTTTTTTTTCTTCAGTAACTATGTAATTAAGCTCATATTTGGATAAGTTCTTACTGATGAAGTATATGAAATAGGGAAATTGTCCTTCTACTTGTCTCAAAGTTTCTCCCACATTTTTAAGCTCTTAAAATGCCTCTTGACATTTATCTATCCAATAAAAATATAAATCTTTAGTCAACAATTCAAACAAAGGTGAAACCAAATTGCTAAAATCCTTAATGAATCTCCTGTAATATCTAACTAATCCAAGGAAACTTCTAACGTCTCTTTGCTTCTGAGGGATAGGGACCCATTTGATGATGACAATATTATTATTGTCGACTTTGATCCCTTACTTACAAAGGAAGTCACCTAGGAAAATCTCTGCATTCATTAAAAAATCACATTTTTCGGGGCTTAATGAGAGATTCGTTTCAATGTATTTATTTAAGAATTTACATAGATTGGAAAGAGATTCTCGGAAATAATTTCCATAAGGGGTGAAGTCATCCATGTAGATTTCAATTGTGTCATGAATAAGATTAATAAAAATACTCAAGACTGCTCTCTAGAATGTAGCAGGGGCATTATAAAAGACAAATGGAAGGACTATATAGGCGAAGGTTCTCCATTGACATGTGAGTGAAATATTATGTTGATCCTTGGGGATGATTTGGGTCTGATTATACCCCCCTAAATCCATCTAGGAATGAGAATAAATTCTTCCCTACAAGTCCATCCAATAATTGATCAATGAAAGTAAAGCAAAAATGATCTTCCTTGTATCCTTGTTTAGTTCCCTATAGTCAACACAGATCCCACACTTCCCATTCTTATTTGGTACTATGACAAGAGGGGACACCCACTCACTATCAGAAATGGAGTAAGTGAATCATGCATCTAATAACTTTTTCAATTCTTCTTTCAAAATGTATTTAAGGGCACAGTTCATTCTCCTTTGGGGTTGGCACACAGGTTTACACCCCTCTTTAACGTAGATGTGATGGGTACATATTGAGGGATGAGCCCATTTAATTTCCTTATAGTTCCATTCAAAGCCATCGGGATGTTTCCTTAACATAGTGCACAATTCCTCTATCTGCTTTGTTGCGAAGCGAGGATTGATTTTTAGATTTTTGGATGGATTGATTTCCATGATCTTGGTATGATATTTGATTAGAATTGGAAATAAATAGTGCATCCCAAGAATTATTCTTAGGTTCCCCTAAGGATTCTTCTACCAGTTCATCAATTGGCATGGCAGAAATAGGGTGGTTCTACAAAAAGTTATCAATAAGGTCATTCTCATCTAGTTTCCTGCTTCCTACAGTAGTCTCTAATGTACAAACTGGGAAGAGGGATGACTGATACAAATATTCCTCCTCCTTTTGATTTACTAACAAAGGTAAATCATGCTTAAGAGAGGGTTAAGAATGGGGGTATAATACAATTTTCTTTGTGAGATGCCCATTTTCAATAGTCATTTTTCCAACCCTACAACTAATGTGAGCATTAACAATGGCTAACCAAGGTCTCCCTAAAATGAGAGGGTACCCATTAAAATTGGTTTTGGGTTAGAGGACAAGAAATTTTGTGGGGTACACCTAGGAGTTAATGGCCACATCCTCAATAACTCCCTTGGGGGATACTATGGATCTGTTTGCAAGTTGCAACACCATAGTAGTCTTTCTCATGGCTCCTTGGAGGTTGAGTTTCAACATAGTTTCCTTGGTCATGAAATTAATTTTAGCCCCAAGGTAAATCAGTGTTTTGGGGACTACAATATTGTTAATATGAACATGCACTACTAGGCTACTAGGATCCAAGTACTTTAGGGAGGTAACCCTCAGAAGCATTAGATCATATAACTTCCAACAACATTAATAGTGGGGGCATCTCTCTTTCTTATTCTAGGCCTCTTGAAACACTCTTCCATGATAAGCTTATTGTATATGGGAACATATTTTATGGTCTGTAGAACGGGCATTTTAACGCACAAATTTCTAGTTCTTCTAGAAGTCGAGCCTATTATGGGGGTGTGATGTTTAGGTTGGACCAACCTTTTAGTATAGGGAGGCATACTGGCTTGAGGGGCACTAAATTCATCTCTTTTTCAATATCTTCAGGTGGAGAAGGGTGGTGGGCATACAATAGCCAATGCCCTCTCTGTATCCTCTTTCTTCTTTTTTATCTATATAGTATCAATTTCCAATGCAAAGGTTTGAAACATATCGCTCTTAAAGTCTTCTAGCATGATCCCTCATGTTTG
The DNA here is from genome assembly GCA_000404065.3 of Pinus taeda. Classification (NCBI taxonomy): domain Eukaryota; kingdom Viridiplantae; phylum Streptophyta; class Pinopsida; order Pinales; family Pinaceae; genus Pinus; species Pinus taeda. The sequence goes on along the minus strand of APFE030759899.1, from coordinate 56,105 downwards.
ATGGTTGAGATGGAGGGAGAGAGTTGACAAGGCCTTTACTAGCCCTACCTCTCTTCCTTGCAACCTTAGAATGACTCTTCAATATTGTTTTGAGGTCTTCATAAGTTAGCTGGTAAATGTCTCCACCAAACAAATATAAAGGGTCTTCATCAAATCCTCCCTAATCCATTAGAGATGTAAAAGCTTCAAGGATTCCAGGTCAAGGGTATAGCTAGATCTTACGTAGTTGAGTTGAAATATCTCTTCGTAATCCTCTAAGGATCCATATTGTTCTAAGTTCATCCTAAAGATATCTTCTTTTGTTTCTCTTGACCTACGGTAGTCCCTATATTTATGACTAAAATCTCACTGCATTTGAGCCTAGGTGGTGATGCTTCCTCCTTCCAGGCTCATGAACCAGTGCAAGGTTGCATCCTTGAAGGTATAAGGGAACAACTTGAGCTTTTTTTAATCAGAAGTGTAATCATAGGTTCTACAAACCACAAAATACTCAAACATGGATGTATCAGGGTCTTCAGAGGCTAGGCCATGGAAGTGTGGGAGAGAAGTGGGGATTTTGTTCTTCATTCTGGCCTCCCCATTGACTTTTCAGATAGGAGAGAGCTTAGTCTACCTATTCTCAGCCATGCTTTGGGTAGGTGATGTTGGCCCTTCCTCCCCTATGGGTTATTTGAATATTTTTTGCTACTCACCTAAAGGATTCTTTAACACCTGTGTCATTAGAGTAGGAGGTTCACAATCACCAAATAAGAGTGAGGGTTGACTGCTAGAAGGGGTGGGATATTTTGGTATAAATTTGCCTATATTACCCCTAACCCTATGAGGTGTTGAAGAATGTAACTAGTGTTAGTATTCATAATTGTATTTGTCAAAAGAAATTTTATTATTAAATAAATTGACTTAGTAAAGCATGGTGTTTCAATTATTTCTAGGTCAAAGTCTACATTCAAGGCTTCTAGGTTTCTTCTTGAGTCAATAGAGTCGTTGTCATTTTTATTAGACCCTTCTTGGGCTTTTGTGTCATTTTAAAATAATTATTTTTGAATAAAAAGAGTCATTTGTCACCTCCACATCAAGTCATCCATGTCCTCATGAAGTCAACTTATATTAGGGCTATTCGAACCAATAGAATGTCTATATATAAAGGAAATTGGACTCGTTTGAGGCACACAATCAACAATTTTGATCTACAAGAGAAAGAGGTAGAGAAATAAAAACTAAGATTATGAGAAAGAAGGAACAAGTTGTAGAAGTCAAAGATCAATTTTTTGGGCATCTCTATCACACGTGTGAATTTGTTGAATGATGTTGGGGATGAAATTTATGAAGCTATTGCAAGTCCAAAATTCTGAAGCTAGGTGCCAAAAATTTGTAGCTAAGGGCAGAAATTTTGGATTGAAGCTGAAACTAGGAAATTGACACTTGGAGACTTTGGCTAGGGACATATAAAATATGGAAGGGCTAACTTGGTGATTGGTGTAGGTATTTGTTTAAATATATAGGGTCATTGATTGTCTCATATTAATTTGAATCTATTAGTGGAAGAGTTGGACTAAGTTTTCCCATTGGAGAGATTTTTTCCTGCATGAGTTCCTTCATCATTTGTCTCTTCTTCTTTTGGTATTTATCTACATTTTATTTGATAATTTCTTGATGAAATATAAACTAATAAACAAGAGGAACAAAACCCTAAGCATTTATTTCCCAACATGAAAGAAGGGATAATTGAAGATCACTTTGTTGGCTATGATTTGAAGAAAGGAAAATCATTCTTCGAAGATAATGTTACTCCCTCAATACAAAGTTATTTTAATATGGGACTCAATATCATGAAAATTGCACGAAGCTAGATTGTAAGGATCATTTACGATCTATCTAGGAGAGTCAAGACTGAAGGATTATTGGCTTCACTTATAGGTGTTGTGCTGGTTTAATCACTATTTAATTGACTAAACCACAACCATTTAATTGTCAACTAGGGTAGGTATGTTTATCAAAAAGTTGTATCTGTGATGATACATAACAGCCAAGGATAGAAATAAAGAATGGACTGAAATGGCACTGAACCAATTATAAAAATTAAACACTCATGCAGAAATAAAAAAGAATTATGTAGAATTCCTGCAAAAACTTCGATAGATCTAGAACTCTAGTAAAATTAAGCACAAGCAATTTGTTGATATTCAAGAGAGGAGAGAAATAATTTTCTCCATAAAATCAATGTATTAAATTAATGAACAATAGTAATACATGAGAAACTAAATCTCTAACACCAAAGGGAGATGGTTATATAGAAATTGCCAAATCTATAAAACTAGGAAAAAAACTAGTAAAAAACTAGAAAACGCTAAGAAAAGCTAAAGGCATGCGTAAAATAGCAACAATGACTCAAGACAACCTATGCCAACTATCAGCCACAATGAAAGAATGAGGAGGGGTGCATATCCCAAGGAATACAACTTTAAAACATGCTAAAATGGTCTGAGGGACCAAATCCCTTGATTTAAAGGGGAATCTTCATGTTAGGTGCCAATCCTCAAATAGCTCAAGTGGATGAGGTGTGGTTAGGTGTGAACATGCACTTAGATGTATAAATGGTTTAGGAAAGTGGTTAGACCAATATTTCCATAATATTAAGCCTTTAAATGCAAAACACAAGGGGAAATTGGTTCACCGAGCTAGTTTACGAAAAACCAAGTGTGAACATGATTTTTTGTGCATGTGGCTAAGTCAAGGATACTTAGGCTAAAAAATAAATGTAGATGTTAGGATTATATTCTAACACCCCTCCATCATCCTAACTCACTTATCTAAACTGAGTCTTAGCCAAGATGCCATGTTAGGTACTCAGGTACAATAAATAAAAGATCCTCATAAAATGAAGAAAGAGGGAAAACCTTGTGGGAACCCCACACCACCCCCCCCCCCCACCCCCACAAAAACAAAATAGAGGAAAAAAGGGCTAAGTGGCCAGAAGGGCCTACTCAGCTGGCTCCACCACTCCAAGCGTAGCTCTCAGTTTTGAAAATTTCTTTTCAGTGAAAGAATTGGTGAAGATGACTACAACCTGCTGCTTAGTGGGGCAGTATTGTAGTGATATGACTCGGTTACGGATTAGCTTGCGGATGTAATGCATGTGAATCTCAATGTGCTTGGTCCTCTACCTCTGAACTATATCAATCGATATATGAATAACCCTTGATTGTCACAAAATATGACATTCAGAAGTGGATAATGAATACCAAACTCAGAGAGAAACCCCTACAACCAAACAACCTGTGTAGTTGCATTCACTACACCTCTATACTCTGCCTCAACTGTAGATAAAGCAATTGTGGATTGCCTCTTTCTAGACCAGCAAAAAGGCCCTGAACCAAAGCTAAAAACATAACCAGAGGTGGACTTGTGGTCTGTACCATCGCGAACCCAATCAGAATCTGTGTACCCAATCAATGAAAGTGGGAAATATGCAGCATAAAATATACCAAAACTGGAAGTACCTTTCACATATTTAAGGATTCTCCTTGTAGCTTTCCAGTGAACCTCGTGGGGCTCTTGCATATATCTAGAACAAACTCCTACTGCAAAATATATATCAGTTCGGGTGTGAGTAAGATACAACAAACTCCCAACCAACTGTCAATACAGTGTACTGTCCACCAAAGGTGTAGTACCCGCATCCTCAAATCCAATCCCCGAAAGAAAGGGAGATGTTGCTGGTTTGCATTATGTCATTTGAAAGTGGACAAGTAGATCTGATGCATACTTAGACTGTGCCATCTTGATCCTTGAAGTAAACTGAGAAACTTCAAGACCAAGAAATTAGTGCAACAATCCCAAATATCTCATGGAAAATCGATCCTGCAATGCTGATTTTGTCGAATCAATAACTGAGGTAAGGTTCCCTGTCATTAGTAAATCATCTACACAAAGTACTATCAGCAAAAGGGAATAATCATGTTGCAACAAATCAGCATTTGGATCAGATTTTCATCAAATGAATCCAATGGAAAGCAGGAAAGAAAATCCATCTTTGCATACCAGTCTCTGGGAGCCTATTTTACGCTATACAAAGATTTCTTTAATCTGCAAATGAGGTAAGAGTTCTGAATGTATCCTTGTGGCTACTCCATATATCTCCTCCTTGAGATCTCCATGAAGAAATTCACTCTTCACATCCATGTGATGAACTTCCCATCTGCGAGAAGCAGCAATGGCTAAAACTAGTCGAATGGAGTCCATTTTTGCAACAGGTGCAAATGTCTCTATCTAGTCTATGCCATATACCTGTGAGTATCCTTTTACAAAATGTAGAGCTTTGTAATTTCTAATATCACCATTTGTAGCAATCTTTGTTCGATAGATCCATCGGCATCGAACAAGCTTTCTTCCTTTCAGAAGTCGAACCAAGTCCCATGTGTTGTTTTCCATGAGAGCATAGTACTCTTCATCCATGGCAGCCTCCCAAAGCGGATTTCCAGCAACCTCAGAGTGTGAATGTGGATTTTTACGAAGTGTCACATAGCAATGTATGGCAAGCAATGGTTCAATGGTAGCTAGGGGTTGAGGAGCCCCAAAAAACTGTGATCTAGTCCTTCTCTCATTCGCAGGATCACCGACTAGTTCACCCACATCTTGCAGGGTTTTCTCTGCCCGAGTTGGTAGCTGAGTTGGAGTAGCCATGAACTGCTCCTAATACTCTAAATTAGATCCAATAGGCTTCTTTGATGGCTACTATGAAGGGCTCGAAGAATTTTTAGACTCCTCATCAGTGGAAAAAAGTGGTTCCTCGGTAAGGTCTACTAAAAATTCATGTAGTGATTCTTCTTCAAACTTGACACTTCGAGCTACAAGGAAATTTTCAGTGTGAGATTCCAAAAATCTATATCATTTGACACTGTCATGAGATCCAACAAAGATACATTCAACACTTTGAGGCTCCAAAGCCTTCCTCTTATCTGTTGGAATGTGAGCCCATGCTCGTGAACCAGAAATGTGAAAGTGCGACACTTTCAGTTTCTTACCAGTCCAACATTCAAATGGAGTGGTGCCTTTGAGTGTTTTGTGAGAAATGTGGTTCTAAATGTATGCTGCACAATTAATAGCTTCAGTCGATATCTTAGGAGCTAACGATTTGGACTGTAGCATACAATTGGCCATCTCTTTTAACAACCAATTTTTCCTCTTTGCGACACCATTCTACTGTGGTGTATATTGCACTTTATGTTGTAGTTGTATACCTACATCAATACAAAGTTGCTCCACATCATTTTTGACATAATCCCCCCCATTATTAGTACGGAGTATATTAATATTACTCCTAGATTCATTCTTAGCAAGTGATTTAAATTCTATAAGGCATTCAAATACTTCTGATTTTAATTTCAAAAAAATACCCAAGTAAAGCGAGAAAAATCATCTATGAAGGTGAGTACATATCAAGCCTTACTGATTGAAGGTTTCGGGAAAGGGCCCGTAATGTCACTGTGAATCAGCCCAAGAGGTGATGAAGCTATTTGTGCCTTCCCTTTGTCAAAATTTTTCTCCAGATTCTTGCCAAGAATGCATCCTTGACATACACCGCTTGTGAATTTAATAGCGAGCAATCCTTCTACCATGTTTTCCTTGCTGAGTTGATGCAAGTAATTATAGTTTAGATGATCAAATATTTCATGCCATAACCTACTGATATCATTAGAATGTGATAGAAATACAATTCTAATAGATTTAGGAACAATTTTGTAGAAGAAATACAAATGAGAACCATGATCTGCAATTCCATGTGCAAGTTGTGAGCCCATGGAAATGTTGGTAATCACTACAAAGTCTGGAGTGAACTCCACTTTCCTTCCAGAGCCAGAATGAGTGATCTGATATATCAGAGAAGATTTGCAAGCAGAGAGGGAACATGAAGCACATTTGTGAAGTAGCCCCCTTTAAGGTCCACAATTCATTCTTCGCACACCTTTGCAGGTGTGGCATCTCCCAAGTAAATTGGGGATCTAGTGCTTTCTTCGATGGAGCAAAATTAATCTTTTGATGCAGCCATATGGTTCAATGCACCTGAATCAAGGATCCAAGTTGATGGAGTGGATGTGACAACCATTAAAGCATGACCATCTTGTGCTCTCCCTTTTCCATCTCATGTTCTATTATCATCCTTATTCTTTGCATTCTCAGGCAGAGCAAGATTGTGCTGTTGCAATTGCTTAGCCATCTCATCAATTGTTTTCCTCATGCAATTTTCTTCGAGATGAAAACATTTGGAACAGTAGCTACAAAGTGTTATTTCCTTCTTCTTCTTACCCTAAGGCAAAGAATATCTCTCTAAAGATTGTACGGGTCTCTCCTTCTTTCATTCATTAAATTTACCCTTTCCTTTTTGCTTTTCCCTTCCACTACTCTTTGGAGCATCAGTAGCCGCAAGTGCTTGGTTCTTTGAATGCTTGATGGCACCCATTTGGACTAAATTAGATTTCTCTTGAGTCAATGCTACAATGAATTCATTCAATGGAGGCATTTTCCTTTTTTCCTGAATCAATTTAAATGCTTGAAAAGACGATACAAATATGGAATATTCAGGGCCTAATTTCGAGAGAATCAAAAGGATGAGTTGATCTTCGTCTTTCTTGAATCTACATGCATTATCTTCAACGAGGAGGGATTTAAAATTGGTGAAGTATTCTTGCAGGTTTATGAGATGATTTGGGTTGAGGGATATGATTTTATTCTCCAGTTGATGCACTCTCATTCATCCTGCTTGCCGAATAGTCCTTCCAATGTGGTCCAGACCACATCGGGAGTAGTGGCTCCGCTGACATGAAAGAGAAGTTATATGGAAATTGATAGTAATATCAACCCAATTTCTTCATATAATTGATTGAAGTACTTGATCTTTTCCACTACAGAAGTCAGTTTAGTCTTCGTTCCCATTGTTACCCTGTAAAGCCCTTTGCTTCGAAGGAGGAGAGTGATCTCTGTCTTCCATCGAAGTAATTGAAAAGATTTAGAATGAGTTTTGTGGCTTGAGAGAGATGATACATTGGTTCTTTGTGCACCTCCTGATGATATATACCTACAAATAAAGTTGTGTACAATCCACTAGGTTCGAACTAGCTCTGATACCATGTAGAATTCCTGCAAAAACTCTGATAGATCTAGAATTCTAGTTAAATTAAACACAAGTAATTTGTTGATATTCAAGAGAGGAGAGAAATAATTTGCTCCATAAAATCAATGTAATAAATTAATGAAAAATAGTAATACATGATCAACCAAACCTCTAATCCCAAAGGGAGGTGGCTATATAGAAATTGCTGAATCTAGAAAACTAGGAAAAAGCTAGTAAAAACTAGAAAAGGCTAAAAAATGCTAAAGGGAGGCCTAAAATAGTAACAATGACTCAATAAAACCTATTCCAATTATCAGCCACGAGGGGAGCTTGAGGAGGCATGCATTTCCCAAGGAAGGGAACTTTAAAACATGGTAAAATGGTCCAGGGGAACAAATCCCTTGATTTAAGGGGGAATCTTCATGTGGGGTGCCAATCCTCAAATAAATCAACTGGGTGAGGTGTGGTTAGATGTGAACATGCACTTAGATGTATAAATGGTTTAGGAAAGTATTTGGACCAATATTTCCATAATATTAAGCCTTTAAAGTCAAAAAACAAGGGAAATTTGGTCCACTAAGCTAGTTTACCAAAAACCAATTGTGAACATGATTTTTAGTGCATGTGGCTAAGTGAAGGATACCTAGGATAAAAAATAAATGTAGATGTTCGGATTATATTCCAACACATTCTACAAGAATGAAATCAAACTTGATGTTTTACCAAGAAACGGGTGCGCCACACACAATATCAATGATTGAACTAGCTGATCAAATATTACAGCTTAAATCAATCATGTGTAACAACATATCATAAATTTGAAAAACATAAGTAAATCTACTCTATGAATTATACAACGACAAAAATAGCTTCAAAACTATAAAAAATAAATAATTAATCTACTATTACAACTACTATTGCAATCATTGCTAAAGAGGAGGGCCCTTCCTCCCTCACAAGGTACACAGATGGAATAAGGACTAGTTAGGAATTCAACACAAAATTTGTAAAAGCATCACCAATAGTGTTCTTGTACTAAAAGAGTTGTGAATTATAGAATGAAAATGAGGGTACTATCTCGTGTTGTCCATTCCCTTCAATGGAACTAAATCCTTTTATAAAGTTTACATGCCCAAAATAGGGAACAGATCAGCCATGTGAATCTTATGATTCTCATGCTGATCGATATTAAAAGAAAATTTGAATTGTTACAACTAGTTTCTAAATACAAGGCCTATTCAAGTTACATCATTTTCTAAATCATAACCACCTAGATTCTTTGACCGCCCACAGATAATTCATGCTTCTCGATATTTGTCTCATGGAATAGTACCCACGGTCTTTGACAATTGCGGTGTAACAAAATCTCGTGGTGTAACAACAAATTGAGTTGTAATAGCAATGGTCTGTAACAGAAAATCCTCAAAATATATTTGCGAATTAACACCAGAATTGTCCATCCTTTGGCCTTGAATTCATGAGAAACACCTCAAAGAAAAAGAGCCAAAGAACTTCTTCCACACTTACCCTGGTTAGCCATAAAAAATATATCACTTCATTCATATCTAACAAAAATGGAAAAGCAATACGTTGCAAAAATAATTTCTTCTTATAACCAGTAAAAGTGATAATAAGGACATAAAGCTTGCAGGATAAAAGGTAAAATGGTCAAAAATGGGGGAAAGAGGTAACTAAAGTATGCCCAAAAGTTGAACCCAACATATCCCCCCAACTCAAGCAATTCCATGTGCACATGAAAAATTCTCAGATACTGTTTTTGTACCTTCACTGTAGATCTGTCAAGTTGTAAGCACCGACACTATGCTCATCAACGAACTTGTAGCCCTGAGTGGCCATCAAATCATGTGGCGAGGATTCCTCCTCATAGTCACATAACTGATAATGGGGCTGATACTCCTCCAATAGGAGCCAAATCAAATGATAGTTAAACTTCAGCCCTATCTAGAAGGATCCCAATGATCTCACAATTTGGACATAGTCTGAGACCTGTGTAACAAAAACCATAAGCTTTGGAAACCGAAAAGTGTCACCCTCTAGTAGACTTGTGCTACCAACATCAATGCATTTAAGGCACCCTATTAGTTCTCGAATCTTCAGCTGTGCAAAGTGGTTGAGGTAGAATCCCATGATTCTCCTTATGTAGATAGATGATTGCTCTTTGACGTTCAGAGTACTCAGAAATATCATAAAATCACACCTCAACTCTGTATCCATTCCTAGTTCCACTCTTATCCATAATATTTTCTTTTCTTCATTGGCGTCCGCTGAATTCATGGCCATGTGCCATTCTATCCAATTTTTCATGAAATAAATAAAAGCACGTAGATCTAGGTCACCCATGTAGGAGAAAATATGTGCAACCATGTGAAAACTAGCATGTTCACAAATTATATTATGAAGAAAGACCTTGCATAGGAAGATTTGGTCATTAAAATTGAAATCACAAAAAGCTTCCAAAAAGGCTCTGGTAAAATTACCAACATATGGTCTATTTTCATAAATGACCTTCAACTAAAACAAATAAATTTTTTCCCACATAAAGGTTGGGTAAGATGGAGAGGGCCTTCTACACCCTAACAAATTTAGGGTGAGTTTGTACAACTTTATTTTATCATCTATTAAATCCTAAACTTGTTGTTGTAACAACTGCATTTGCTTCTCCTTCCTAGCTTCCTTATTTTCCGATATTTCCCATTCTTCTACCAATTTCTTCGTAGCCTACTGTTCCTTGAGTGAATATACAACTTTCTGATGTTATTCTAGTGAGATCACTCCCTTTTGTAAGGATAGTGCTTGTTGTTTCCATTTCTACAATTCTAATATTAGTAAAATTTTCTTCGAACACCATCATGCTTCAAGACCCTCTATTCCTTCACATGCAATATCACTTGGGGATGTAACAAAATCTCAAGGATTGAGCTTCTTTGCTTTGGCTGTTAGTTTCTGTGTACCATCTACTTTGTTGATAGGTTCTTGTGGTTCAGCTCTTTCTTTTTCTTCCTGGGTAGCCTTTCCCTTTATTATTGGTTCTTGTGTAACACCAGTGTCATTAGAAGGTTCTTTTGTATCAGCTTGCAGTTCGATTACCGTGGGATGCTCTATTTCGGTTGTTGGTTCTTGTGTAACAACAACATCATTAACAGGTTCTTGTGTAACAACTTCCCAGGGTTATGGTTGAGTTTCGATCAAAATTTTGTTTGTAGCATATAATTTGTATCCAACTGTTGTTAGAATCCTAGCACATGCTTCACATAGATAACCTGGTATGGTTTCTTCCCTCGTTTTGTCTATAGCCTTTGCCAAAGTGTCCAGGCTTGGGACCCATGCTTGTACTCTAGTCTCCTCTAATTTCTACCTTAATCTTTCATTTTCTTTTTCTAAATTTTCAATTTTATGCAACAAAAGTTGGGTCTCATCCTTACTTGATAGAGGGACCTCTTCTAGATGGGCATGTTCCCCTTCTTTCTACTTCCCTATGACCTTGTACTTGCTCGAATCCTTTTTGGATGGAGATGAAGGTTCTCTATGTGAGATGAATTTCACCATCTTCTTTGATATCCTGCCACCTATGGGCTTCTCCAATGATCATTTCCTAATCCTACCTCTCGAGGATTTCCATTATTCCTCAATCTCCCTAGCTTCCCTTGGAGCATTATTGTTGAAAATAATACTGAGAGGGGGGGTGAATCAGTATATCAGATTCTTTTTTATATGCCTTCATTAATTTATTGATCATTAACTTGTGTATATTAATGAGCATGAAACAAGAAAAACATATAGTCACACCAAAGAACACCAGATATAAGGTGGAAACCCAATGTGGGTGAAAACCACCTGCTGCAATATGTCTCTATCTTCCTTCAATTAGAAACCTCTTTTACAATGCTTTTGTACTGATGCAGTCCTTTACCAGTATGCAGGCTGCAACCTACAGAGAGCTACAACTCTCTCTCGTTTTCCAGTCTCTCGTGGAAGGGAGCTACAACCCCCTACTTCTTTTCTTTCAAGGACCACTTTTCATAAATTTTCAAACTGGATCCGAGAGTATCAAATAATCATCAAGTACATGTAAATCATCCAAACTCCTTATACAATGAACCAATGAATCACCCAACTCTTCAGAATGCTGTAAACAGAAAGGAAGTACCAGAAATATAAACCCAGAATTCTGCTGCAATAAATAAAAGACAGTCAACAATTGTTTCAAGATAAGATCGCAACTTCACCAACAGGGGCCTTCGTATATCCACTGCTCTTCTGAGACTGAACTGCGCAGATCCGCACTGGTCGTTCTTTTGCTCTGCGAACTTTTCTCCAGATCCGCACCTTTACTTCTGACTTTCTGCGTAGGCCCGCACTGTGCGTTCTTCTCGCCTGCGTACCTCGCACTTCGTCCTTTTCTGTGCTGTGTGTGCCCCGCACTGTGCCCTCTACTATACTGCATACCCCGCACTGTGGCTTTTACAACACTGCGTACCCACGCACTGCGCCTTTGACTGCGCTGCGTACCCATGCACTGCGCCTTCAGATCGCCTATGGACTTCTGATTAGGGCCAAATTTTTCAGTATACCAATGTGCCATAGTCAGTCAGATCCACAGATCTGTTCATGCGCCTGAGAGATCACGAAATGCCAATAGATTCACCTTAAGTTAAGTTCCCTCCTTGAATTAGATCTAGCTTTTAAAACCAATCACCCAAAATTTCAGATCTTAAGATATTCAATTTTCAAAAAGATACTCAAACCAAGTGATCTCCTTCCCTATTTATAGACAAGCCTTTATTCACACCATGGGACAAAACCATCAATAACAAATACAAGGGATCCAAACTGGCGCTAAAATAGATCCTATACCATGAGCCAAAACCATAGCATCTGAAAAGGCGGGCTAAATACCACGAGCCAAACATAAGAAACCCCACGTGAGCGCGCTTCACAGCCTTGAAGTTTGTGCATTGGGGTCTGCACCTTCTGAATAGGTAACCTACGGGTATTACCGCACCTCTTGCATGGTGAACCTGCGGGTCCACACCTTTTGAACTATTCACCTGCGAGCCTCTTAATTTCCATCATTTTGAGAGCCTGAACAGATCATTGCCACTTGAGTGAGTTGCCATCAAGTACAACACCTGTATCATAGAGCCATACCAGAATCATAATGCCAACAATCTCCCCATTTGGACTTGATGGCAACCTCAAGATCCTCAACTTCATTCTCGCCCTTTGACATCAAGGGCAAAGGGTTATGCTCCCCCTAAGAACATTCTCCCCCTGACTATAAACCAGATCTGCAAAGAGGAAATAGAATCCACCAAACACCATAAACGATAATGAAAGAGATAGAGACATATTGCATCCATGCTTAGATCAGCATCCATGTTCTCCTTCTATGCTCCCATAATGCCAACAATGCATTATATGTGCTCCCCCTGCACCTGTGCCATCGATCTGCAACCAATCCATAAACCAGCAAATGTACACATATACCACGTATAGACCTCGCGTACAACCAATAGATGAGATTCAACAACAAGATGATGCATCAACAACCCCCAGCTTTTGCTCGAGGTATTCAAAATTCTCCCTGGGCAGTGGTTTGGTGAGTATATCAGCAACTTGTTCCTTAGAAGGAACATACTCCAACTTGACCTTTTGTTCAAGCACTTGTTCCCGGAGAAAATGATACTTGATCGGTATGTGCTTGGTCTTTGAATGCATGACAGGATTCTTTGAAATGTTGATTGCACTTCTATTATCACATAGGATGGAGATAGGTGGTGTACAAGTGATTTGAAAGTCCTGCAAGGTCTGCATCATCCAAAGAAGTTGAGTGCAGCAAGATGCAGCAGCAACATATTCCGCTTCAGTGTAGACAAGGCAATCGAACTCTGTTTCTTGCTGAACCAAGATACTAATATGGAACCCATAAAGAACGCACCACCACTTGTGCTCTTCCTGTCATCCACGCTTCCGGCCCAATCTGCATCTGTATAAGCATGAAGTGTGGGATCTGTATCTCTAGGATACCATAAGCCATAATTTTGTGTCCCTTGAAGATATTTGAAAATTCTCTTCACTGCCTGGAGATGAGTTTCCTTTGGATTTGCCTGAAATCTTCCAACTATTCCTACTGCATGCATGATGTCCGGTCGGGTACCTATCAAATAAAGTAGACTTCCAATCATAGATCTATAGGTTGGTTGATGCACCGCTGCTGATTCATCATTTGCACTGAGGTTACATCCTGTTACCATGGGTGTACATACTGGTTTTGCATCTTCCATGCCATATTTCTTCAAAATCTGCTTGAGATATTTGGTTTGAGACAAGAATATCCCTCCTTCATTTTGTTGGATTTGCAAACCAAGAAAGTATGTCAGTTCTCCAAGCAAGGACATTTCAATTCTTTCTGCATCACCAAGGCAAAGCTTTGACTCATAGCTTCTTCATTGCTGCCAAAGATAATGTCATCTACATACACAAAAAATATTAGCAATTTATCATTTTCAATTGTTATATAAATATTGCTATCTGCTGATCCTTCTGAAAAACCTTGTTGATGAAGATATTTGTCCAAGCCATAGTACCAAGCCCTTGGAGCTTGTTTGAGACCATAAAGCGCCTTTTTCAGCCTGCATACAAGATTTGGATCATTTCCAAGAATGAAACCATCTGGCTGCTCAATGTATACTTCTTCTTCTAAGTCTCCATTCAGAAAGACCGATTTCACGTCCATTTGAAATATTTTGAACTTTTGAAAGCTTGAGAGAGCAAGGAACATTCAGATGGCCTCAAGTCTTACAACAGGAGTAAAATTTTCTTCAAAATCTATTCCTTCTTGCTGCGCATACCCTTTACAAACAAGTCTGGACTTGTTTCTAATTACTTCCCCATTTTCATTCAACTTATTTTTGAAGACTGATTTTGTCCCTATAACATTCTTATCCTTTGGTCTAGGAACCAACTCCCACGTGTTGTTCTTTTCGATCTGCTCAAGCTCTTCATCCATTGCTTTGACCCAACATTCATCTTTGCATGCCTCTTTCACATTTTGTGGTTCAGTGGAAGAGAGTAATGCCAAATAGCTTGAAGCTTCTGCAATAGTTCCTCTTGTTTGTACACCTGCTTCTTTCTGCCCCAAAATCTGAGATTCTGGATGATTCTTCTGAACATACCTGGATGGAGTCTTCTCTTCTATCCTTGTCTATTCCTCTGGTGCTTCTTGAGGTTCTTCTTCTTCATCATCTTGTCTTTGAGGATAGTCTTCATTTTCTTCGATATTTTCATGATTTACTGGCCTAGGAATGTATCCCTTCTCATCAACCACAACATCAATGCTGTCAACAATTCTTCCAAGTCTTTTATTGTAGCACTTATATGCTTTGTTGTGTGGAGAATAACCAAGAAGAATGCCTTCATCTGCTCTAGGTTCAAGTTTGC